>BOSO01023994.1:0-25703 GCA_018403395.1 Gorsachius goisagi | reverse complement strand
CCCGCCCTCGCCGCTGGCCACGCTTCTCCTGATGCAGCCCAGGGTAGGGTTGGCTTCTGGGCTGCCAGCGCCCATGGCCGGCTCATGGCCAGCTTTTCATCCCTCAGTGCCCCCAAGTCCCTCTGGGCAGGGCTGCTCTCCATCCTTTCTTCCCCCAGCCTGGATGGGTACCGGGGGTCACCCCGACCCAGGGGGGCAGGACCTTGCCCTTGGCCTTGTTGACCCTCAGGAGGTTCACACGTGCCCACCTCTCCAGCCTGGCCAGGTGGCACGTAGCCAGCTTGGGTGGCTGGGTAAGGCTTGCCATAGTGTTAACAGGACAGCGCTTTGGGATAGTGCGGGCAGCGCCGTGGGAATTTCCGTCTGCGAAGGCGGTAGCCGCAGCTATTGCAGAACTGGTGGGTAATGCCCCTAAAAATCCTTATTTGCTGGAGCAAATAAGTTTTGTTTCCCAGTTTTGTGTGTGCGCGAATCCAGGCAGAAGCTGTCCATGGCGTTCCTCAACGGCAACGTCCACCTTTGGCTTTCTCCAGCTCTGCGGGGCCGTGCTGATCCGACGCGGCAGCGTTCAGGTCCCAGTCAGACGTCGTTACCGCTCCGTGGGTTTCGGCAGGGTTGGGAGGTGGCCGCAGAACCTGAGGGCGGGCGGAGGAATTCTGGAAGTACGGTGTTGTGGTGGAGATGGAGCCGGGAGGTGGAGGATTCAGCCCGTGTGAACCCTGCTGCTGATGTGAGCTTGCTAGAAATGAGAAATCTCAGAAATTGATGGCTGTAAAATGCTGGCATAAAACGTAGCTGTTTTGGTAACAGCAAAATGCCAGCAGTGCTCCTTTCCGTCTGGCTTAGTGGGTGGGAACAGAGCTGTTACTACGTTATAGGGTTAGTTGATATTAGTCCAGAAGTTTAATTCTGTGTGTGGCTGATAACTGGTGAATTGCTCTCCTTTGGGGGGGGGGGAGAAAAAAATCCAACCCTCGCAAAGGTGTGAGAGGCTTAAAATGAAAACACATCCAGACATTTTAATAGGATTTTCTATCTCAGGATGACGAGTGGGTTTTAGTATTTTTTATTTGCAAATGTGTAGTATTAAATGCTTAGTCGCAGACCCGGTGATGTGCCTGGGCACAAATAAGAGAAGCTTTTGGTCTGCTCTGCGGGAAGAGGAGGGTGCACCCAGCTGCCCTGCGCTCCCGGGGCATGGGATGGGCGCCCAGGTTTTGTGGTTTTGTCCTCCTGAGTTGGGTCTGCTGGGTGCAATCCTTCCTGACGGTGCAGCAATCCGGCCCTGCTCAGGGCTGGCTTCATCTGAGGCTTTGTCTGGGTTTTGGGGGGGCGGGGGGCTGCGAGCAGAGCTGGGGGCTAAAACACAAGGCAGGCTTAAGGTTTGGGGTCAGCTTGCTGGGAGGAGGCTGGAGAGGGAGGAGATGTCCAAGAGGAACCGTGTCGGCCCTGCAGGAGCCTGGTGGTACCTGCTCCGGGCTCTGAGCTCCTCTAGATCTTGGTGGTCGCTTGCCTGGATGCAATGGGACCGGTTTCCCTGGCCAGCACAGTGAAGTTACCCTATTTAGCTCGGAGTCACCTTGCCTGCCCCCGTGCAGACCTGCAGACCGGTAGGACCCGCCCGGTGCTGGGGTGGGCGCCGCGCGACGTACCGTGGATGCTGGAAAGACCTTTGTCAAAGCTGCGGCGCGCGAGAGCTACGCGGGTGCTCAGCTTTGTTCGGGTGCTCCCCTCGCCGGTGGGAGTGAGTTCCTGGCACCCGGGATGCGTTTCTCGACTTGCCTCAACCACGGATGCAAGTCCTGGGGGTGCCATACCCTGTGCCTCAGTTTACCCCCATTTTTTCTGCCTGGATCTGGATCAATCCCTTTAGCACTGCAGTACAGAAGGTGTGGGTTTGTGTGGGGGGAGCGCGGGGCTGGCTGCGGCGTTGCTACAAAACTGCTGGTTTGGAAAGCGAGCTTCACGGGAATTGCTGGTATTCCTGAGTCCTCACCAGGGGCGCGTTTTTAACTGGTTTCCATCCATCTCGCCGGCTCCGGGTTTAGCTCGCCTGCCCTTCACCTGCATTTTGAAAGCCTTTGGGGAGACGGTGTCCTCCAAACGCAGCGCGAGGGCACTCGGCGCGCTCGCTCTAGGCGCAACCCCTAATTGCGCAGGGACCCAACCTGTTTGTCGAAGGCGTTTGGCAATGCCCGATCCAGAGAAATAGCGTGACGTCTGTTGGGAAAGAGCTGCTTGGCTCCGGTTACCATACCTGCTTGGGGTTTTTTCTTTCCAAAGACTTTATTAATTACCTAGTTAGAGATTTGCTTCATAGCAGGACGGAGACCTAGCTTTACTGGTTGACTGCCCTACTTAGGCCAAAGCACTGCTCTAGGAGGCGAAGGAACCGGCAGCGCTGAGCCGTCTACGGCTGCTCTATGGAATGGTGAAGGTTCTCCTGGTTTGAGAAGGTCGAGCGGTGTTTTCCTGCCGGTGGGATGCGCCGAGTCTCCTCGTCTCCGCTAACGACGTTTTTCTTCTTTCCGATAGGAAACACAGACTGACGAGAACTCAAAGTGCCTTTTCCCCGGTTGTGTTCAGCCCCCTCTTCACAGGTAAGGATGCTGAATGTTGCCTCCCCGTGCGAACCGGGGTCTCCGTGAAGACCCCCTCTGTCCCGCTCGACCTCAAACCCTGAGCAAGAGGAGCTGTAAAGAATGCGGCTGTTGCACGTCAGCGTGTTGCAATTCCTCCTGTTGAAATGCAAGTTCCAGTTGTGCTCTCGGAGGTGGAGGCCCTTCCTCCGCGTGGGGCTGGTTGCATCCAAGTGGTGTGGAAAATCCCCTACCGAGCCGGGGCAGTTGGGTGCTCTCCTCCCGTGGTTTGCGAGGGGCTAAGACCGAGCCCCGCTTCCCACCTGGACCCCGCACCAACGTCAGCAGCTCCGCTGCATGACAGCTATGGGAATTGAAACCTCTCGTGGAGCGCTACCACCTTCTTCGGCGTGTTTTCCCCCCTCTCCCCGTGTCCTGCTGGTTTCTGACCTTCCCTTTTCTGCTGGTGGGGGGGAAGTTGGCCGGTTTACAGCTGGTGCGAGGGGGAAGTCCTGCTCTGCCCGTGGCTGAAAGCTGTAGGACTGAAAAGCTCCTGGTCACGGTCATGTGCCTCTTGTGCCGTGGGCTCATAGTCAAACCAGTCCCAGCCACGGGGCTTGGGGCTTCCTCGGGAGAATCCCATCTCAAGACTTGCGTGAGTAGGAATGTTAAGGTCGCAAGCGAGTATTTATCAGCTGTGTGGGGCTTTTCGTGGCTTGTTATGAAGGTCAGATTCAAAATAAATTCATGTTGAGGGTCTTACCGCAGGGCAAAGGAATCAAAATATGGTTGGGTGGCGATAGCTGCCTTGGGAAAGGCCGGTGGGTAGAGGTGAAACCGCCTCCTCTTGCTGCTGGGGTGGGTGTTTGGTAGCAGAGGGCGTCCGGAGGGCTCGGCGCGGGCGCTGCTACGTGGTTTGTGTGCCTGGGTAGGGCGAAACCCTCTTTGGAGAGCAGCGGTGAAGTCTTACTGAGAACTGGTTTACATTTCAGAGAAGTGACCTTCAAGGCAGAGCGTTCGTTTGCCGTGCCCGAAACGAGTAACGAAGCTGCTGAGCTGCTCCCGTGACTTCTTGTAACTCGTTCAGCGCTCGAAGGGGGGTCACTTGGGGGCGACTCAGCTGTGGCGGGGGCTTGTTCTCCTCCCCATTCCCACACCCCTCCAGTTCCCCCCCTTCCCCGGGTAGCGGGGCAGCACGCAGGGGGCCGTGCTCCCCCCCGGGGTGGGTCTGGCTTCCCCCGAGCATCGTGTGCCTGTGCTCAGCAAACCAAGGCTGGCGAAAGCAAAAGCTGCTTCTGCTGCTTCGTCAGCAGTTGCTGGGGGAAGCCGCGAGCGTAAAATCTGTGTGTGCTGCGATGGGGTACGTGGGGGGGGGTACAGCAGAGCTGCTCTTCTTCAGAAGAAACTGCAGGGGACAACCTGGAACTTGTTTTTTGCTTTAAATTTGGGGAGTCGATTTGATTAATTGTTAGTTTATCCTATTGCTATTTTTAAGATTACTTGACGTCGCTTTTTGCCAGTTGGTGGAACACTGGCGGTGCCCTCGTAGGAGCGTTTTCTTTGCAGAAGATCACCCCCAAAGTGAATATCTGGCTTTAATTGCTTTGGTATTGGCTTCTCCAGTTGTACACAAGCCGAGGGCTTGGTTTCTTTAGTGGCTGCTTGCAGAGAGGAGTTTTTGAGGCTGGGACTACCCCAGCGGGACAGAATTCAAACCCAACGTGCGTGGTTTTCTTGGTGCCTTGCTTTCCAGGTCGGCGTGTGGGGCAAGCGAAGGCTTTCGGGAAGGGCGAGGAGAGCCTTCCCAACGCCTTTCCCCTCGGGCACCGCTCCGTAAGAGCACCGCAGCCTGCCCCTGCCGCTCCCGCTGCGTGGGGAAGGGTCTGAAAGCCGAGTTACTGCAAGCCCTCTTGATCTGGTGGTCCCTTGGGTTTGTTTGTACGGGTCGAACGCAGCCCAACCTACACGGCCACTTTATTTCCAGGGCGTGGAAATGAAAGAGCGGCTGGGTGCATGCGTGTGCGCTCGCACCCATAAATCCCCCGGGGAGAAGGTACCTCGGGTAATAACCAACCCTAAATACTCTTCTTAACGTGGCTTATTAATAGACAGGGCTTTTAAAAGCAGGAGGAAGCTGAGTCAATGTTGTCCTGTGTGGTGCATGGTAAATGCCTCGCCGGGTCCTGAGCAAGAGGCGAGCGACGCTGTCTTCGGTATCTGGAGCAGAAGAGGAGTTCCCTGCCCACAGGAATTGAAATCTAAGGCAGCCAGATTTTGTTGTCCTTGAGACCACAGTTCAGGTGCTTGGGATCGTTTGGTTTATGCTGGTGATTCGTCAGCGCCTGGTTAGACTGATTTTTTTTTTTTTTTTTTTTTTTTGGGGGAGGGAAAATAAAAAGCCTTGGTGGTGGTGATACCACTTAGGGTCTCTCTTTGGGATTTAGGTGTTTGCCTTCCGACTCTGCGTCAGTCCGATACGGAGGCTGATGCTCTGACCTTGGCTTGATGGCTTCGCTCCTCTCCTGTGATTTCAGGCTGATTTTAAGCTTTTCTGGTTCAAAGTTAGACATCTTTGTTTGTGTCGTTATTTTCTCCAAGCAATGTCCTCAATCCAGAGCCTTTAGGCTTCCGTGGATTCCAGCTATTTCTATAAAAGCCTGTCCAGCTCCCACTTATTAACATTAAGAGCTGGTCCCCTCGTGGCCTTTGGGGTGGGAGGCATTTCTGTTCGATCGTGGAAGGCGTCGGTAGGCAGCCTCAGGCTGGCATTAACGGGAGCGTTATCTCGGAGTCCTGTGCCCACGGGTGGAACCATTTCCCCAGAGCATATAAAGCACCAGCGCTGTGCACCACTGGTGAGCTCTGCTCGATACGTGAGCGCGGTGCCGAAAAGGTCCCGCGGTGCCGTCCTCATCGCGCCCCCCTGGTGCTGGACTTGGGGGGCACTTGGGCACGGGTACCGGTATCCGTCATTCCCCTCCGCCTGATCTTTGAGCTGCGGTAGCGGGAGCCGATCGATGCCTCGGAAGCGGTGCAACAAGGAAACTTGGTTTGAAAACAGCGAATGAGATCGTTCTCCAAACCCTGCAGGGGTCACCGCCCCTTCCCCTCTCCCCCTGCCTCCCCGCTGCGTGCCCCGGAGGAGGTGCCATACTAACAGTCTTGCTCCCCCAACCTCCAGGTGAAACGGTGTCACTAGTGGACGTGGACATCTCTCAGCGAGGACTGACCTCCCCTCACCCTCCGACTCCGCCGCCTCCACCCCGAAGAAGCCTCAGCCTGCTAGGTACCGTCCTGGAGAGCATCCTTTGCCCTGCGCCCCTGCGGGAGGGCAGGACCTGCCCGCCCGCCCTTGCAGGGGTGATGGAGGAGCATTTTGAGGATCCCTGGCAGCGGGCTCGCTGCCTGCTCATCTGGCCCCGTAACGTGCCTGCTCACCCTTCCCTGGCAGAGGATTTTTTTTTTTTTTTTTGTTGAAAGCTTCAGTGTTGCTCTTAGATCAGGCAGGAGGGGAGGGGGGTGGCGGAGCAGCGTGGGGTAACGTGCTGGTTTTGTAGCATTTCTGCTGCTTTTGGAAACTTTCCTCCCTTCCTTCCCATCGCCAAGCTAAGCCAGTTCCTTTGCTCTCCAGTGGCTGGAGGTGGAGGCTCCGCACCAGGAGCCGGGCTTGGCTGCTCTAAATCCTCCTCTGGAGGAGGCTCCTCTGAGCAGGAGCAGCTTAGGATGGGTAAAGCCAGCCTTAGCGAGCTGCGCCTTAACCTGCATGTGCTGGGTCTCTGAAATCCCCTGTCAAGCGTTTCAGCTGCATGTGAGGAGCTCATGGGGCTGGGGAGCGCGCCCCTTTGCTCTAGGGGTGCGTGTGAGCCTGCATGGGTGCATAGAATCATAGAAGGTTTTGGGTGGGAAGGGACCCCTAGAGGTCACCNNCAGGCTGCTCACAGCCCCGTCCAACCTGGCCTGGAATGGTTCCAGGGATGGGGCCTCCACCCCCTCTCTGGGCAACCTGTTCCAGTGTTCCATGTCTCAGCACGGTGTGAGCTCCGAGCTGGTGTGAAGCCGCAGCCGCCTGCTCTCAGAAGCGGGAGGAGGATGAGCTGCCGGTGGGAAGCTTCATCTTCGCTTCTCCGGGCAGCGCCGGTTTGCTGGGGCCGCGCTGTCGGGCGCTCGGCGGCTCAGAGCTTGCTGGCTTTCCTGTTTTCTGAATCTCTCTTGCCTCTGTTCTCTCCTAGATGATATCAGTGGGACGCTGCCTACATCTGTCCTAGTGGGTCCAATGGGTTCCTCCCTGCAGTCTTTCCCTCTGCCTCCGCCTCCTCCGCCCCATGCCCCAGGTCAGCTTAGCTTCAGCAGCAAGGCTCTGCCTTTTCCTTCAGGGATCTGGACTTTGGGGGTTTTTTTCTTGGTGAACTTCAAGGCTGTCCTTTGGGCTTTAACAGCCACGGTGCTGCCTGCATTGCCCGCTCAGGGGCGTGCAGTCCGACGCTGCTGAGTGCTCGGGCACCGCTGCGTCGAGGCTCTGGTTTCCACGTGGCCGTGGCTCTTTTGTCGCCCACAAGTTTTCTCAAAGTTTGTGATTGCACCAGCTTTGTCCTCAGTTCAGCGTCTCCCATTTCCTCTGGCTCCTCTTGGCTTCAGCGGAAGCGCAACCCACCCCGATTTGTGCTGGGTCAGATAAAGTGTCAATGGGTGGCAGCGATGTCCGAAAAAAGCCGTGGGAGCGAGGGCTCAGCGCCGGAGCCCCGGCTTTGACAGCCAGCCTGCTGTGCAGCCCGACTTGAGGATCTTACCGGTGCATTTACCCCTTTGCTTTTGGTTTCCATCAGGACGCAGAGGCTTTAGCTGCCCCTTGCTCGGGGTGTGCGTTCATTCCTTCCAGCCCGTGCCGCCTGGCACTTCCCTTGCCTCCCCTCCGAGCTAGCGTAAGGAAATGGCAGGTGACAGCTCTGAGTTTTTAATCACCTCGGAAAGGCCAGGTAGCGACTCCCGCTGCGTGTTCCACACGAACGTTGTCCTTCCGTCGGTCAGCCCAGCTTCCTCCTCCACGCCGCCGCTCTGCCCCTCCTGCCCTCACCCCTAGAGCCGTGCGAGGGGGCGGACGGGGGCGGCTGCCCCTTGGGGTGAGCTCCCCGTGGGTGACCGGGGCCGGGGGTGTCTTTTCCTCCGCAGATGCCTTCCCACGGATTGTCCCGCTGAGGCCGATGGAGGCGATGCCCGGCCAGCCTGCCCCGCACCTCCAGTGTCCGCTCTACCGCCCGGACTCCAGCAGCTTTGCAGCCAGCTTGCGAGAGCTGGAGAAGGTAACGGGGAACGTGGTGGGGCGGGTGGTGGCAGCCAGAAGAAAAAAATCTGCGGGTCTAGGCTTTGGTTTTGGGGACTGATCATCCTTTTTACAGACTTGGGAGCATAAGATTAGGATAAGACTGGAAAAAAAAAAAACCCTCCTGTCTTTCTGCCAGTGAGGTTTCGAGCCTAGAAAAGCATTTTGTTGTGCATGGAAGGGGTGTCGTCGTCTCATCTGTGCTTTCCCCACTTCTGGGTGGTGAGGAGTGCGATGGTGCGCTCATCCAGGAGCAACGAGTCCCAGCCATCCGTGCTCCTGGGTGGATGCAACCAGCCGCTTCCATTTTGGCATCTTAAGGGAATGAACAACAAGAGCAACAAATCATATTGTGCTTGGTTGCTGATAAAATCTTTCTTGCTGGTATTTGCTGACCTTCTGGCTGTCTCTCTTCCCTAGTGCGGGTGGTACTGGGGACCGATGAACTGGGAGGATGCAGAGATGAAGCTGAAGGGGAAGCCGGATGGGTCCTTTCTGGTCCGAGACAGTTCTGACCCCCGTTACATCCTGAGCCTCAGCTTTCGGTCGCAGGGCATCACCCATCACACCAGGATGGAGCACTACAGAGGTAAGAGCCGGGGCGGTTCCGGGGGTGCTGCTGACGTGGCCAGGAACCAGTTTGATTGCAAGGTCCCAAAGCAGTGCCCTGGCCATAGAAGAGGGGGAGCAGCAGCCGTGTGTCCTCGCTCCTGCGTTGAGGTTCTGCAAGAGGCCTTGGAAGCTGCATTTCCCTTTGCTTCTTGTGCCTCAAGCAGCCACTCTCATGAAAAATCTGAAAAATTGGGGAATACAGCTCTTGTTCCACCCTGTCCCTGTCGTTCAGGCTTTGCTTTGGAAAACTGGACTTGAAAATGCTGGTGGTGAGGTCTTTGGGACCCCGCGTCGCCGAGCTGTGATGTACAGCAAGAGTCGCCGTCCGTAGCTGCCGGTGCTTCCCAAAATGAAGCTCGTTTCCCCGTGAAATGAGAACTGATCTCTTGATGCCGCGGCTCGTCGCCTTGCTCTGGTCTCCCCCTGCCCGAGGGGCGCTGGGCAGCGGCACCGGCTGCAGTCGGGCCCGGGCTGAGCCTTGAGCTCCACCGTGGTGGGTTTTTATTCCGAGAACTCACATCACGCTGCTCGTGCCCATTCTTCCTGCCGTGCTCGCCCCTCCTGCACGGGCTGCTTCTCACCTCGCCCACGTGCTTTGCCTGCTCCTCTTTGCCTGCGGTTTTCTGTATCGAACCCTTGCACGGGCAGCAGTCCTGGGGCTGAGTAAAACGCCCAAGAGGCTCAGTGCACGGGCGGGGGGGGGGGGGAAGCTGCGGTGTAACCAGTGGGCAAGCTTTAATGACAGCCCTGTCGTTAAATGTGCCTGCAAATAATGGGCTCGGAGTCTTCCCAGCCAACCTGCTGGGGGAAAAAAAAAAAAAAACCAAACCAGTGATTTGCAACCTTTGAGAGCAAAGCTCGCCGCCTTCTCCTTTTCGCTCTTGCCCCCCGGGATGCCGCTGCTGTCGTCTTCTACCTCTGCTACTGAAACCTGGCAGCGCTTCTGGCCTCGAGCCCCTCTGATGGAAAGGTGTCCCCACGTTCATTCCGCTCCGTCCAGAGCCGGTTCCCCTGGCCCTGACCATTGCGTAAGAAGGAATGATTTTCATCACCCTATCCTTATAGAAATTACAAGAAGCTTTTGCAGCTGGAGGAGGGGCTGCCTGTGCAGTGGATCCTTTTTCGTAACTGAGTTTTGGAGCAAACTTCTCTTGCTGCTGGTCTGGTTTCTTATTTTGGGGCCGGGGTACGTCCGCTCTCAGAGCTTCCTTAGCCAGGTGGCCTTCCCTTTGCTCAAGCTGCCCTTCTTGCTGCGTGGATGGAGGTTGGTGCTGCCACCTTCCCCTAGAGCAGCACGCCCAGCCACGGCGCCCCACCGGGGGCCCGGGCTTTGGGTGCAGCGTTTCGGTCTGCGTTGGCAGCTCCATGCTCCCCCCCGCCCCGGACTGGCTGCCTTGTGCTGAATGTGCTGTGGCACCGTGGAAAACTGCAGACCTGAGCACTTTGATAAAGCAATGAAGATGACAAATGGTGAGGCTGGGGGAACGGTAAAGAGAGAAATGCTTGACCTTCAGGTTTCAGGGAGATGAGAGGAAGAAATTGGAATTTCTGTATCTTTTTTTAGGCGGGTTGGGGAGGGGCTGGTGTTTGTGCTTTGCCACTTTTAAGGGCTCGTTCAGATCAGAATTACTTATTTTTGTGCGTGCTGTTCCGGGATGTTTAGCAGGTGCTAACCCAGGTCCTTGCTCCCAAACTGGCCCTTGGCAGGGGTGAGAGGTATCTTTTTCCCTACCAGACCTAGCTGTGGGGAGAGGAGGTGTGGTTTAAATGCTGTGGGCTGCGTATAGCCCCCGTATTGCTGGTTCCCATCCACCCTACAGAAAGCTGGGGGTGCTGGACGTCCCACAGAGCTGCTTCAGCTGGTTTTTCTGTAACAGGTTGGTGCTGCGGAGCCTGTGATGCTGCTGGGGGAGCCACTCATCCAAAAAGCCCATGATCTGAAATACATACTGGGGACCTCTGATTTGGCTACCCCTTCTCCTTAGCACACCCTTTGCGTGGATGCTGCCTCTCTAGCTCTGGGTTACGGCGCTCACGCAGACCAGCGGTGCCGCACGCCCCCCCCCCCCCCCCCTCCGTGGGAATCTGCCCCGCCACGGGCGCGAGCCTGGGTCTGGCTCCTGATGGGCTCCATCCAAAACTCAGAGTCCTTGTTTTCCCATTTTCTGCTCCCTGGGAAAGCTCCACTCTGGGTTGACTTTTGCTGGAGCGCTGACAAATCTGCAGGTAGCAAGGGAGACGCGGGGAAGGGGGGATGTAGGCAGCATTTTGGCTGCAGTCTGGTGCAAGGAGGGGGTGTCTGGTTGCAGCACAAAGATCCTGAGAGTCTGACTTGAGGCTTAAACTTAACCTATTTCAAAATGTGTAAACAGGTTGGAGGGCCTGCCTTCCCTCTGCTGCCCAGCTCCGGTTTCATTGCCGCTCGAGCGCAGCGCGTACGCCGTGTCGGGTGGCAGCGTGGCGAGGGCTACGTCGCTGTAGCTTGACCCTGGTTCCAGCTTGACAGGAATTTCGGTGAAGGTGTTTGAAACAACTGGCAAGAACACGAAGCTGCTCCCACGCCTGCTTCGTGAGGCTTTCAGCCCTAGGGCTGGCAGGAGGGGACCGGAGCCCCCCCGATGGCTGTTCCTACGTGCCTCTGGGGGGGGGCTTAACCTCACTGATGCGCTAGCATTTGGGATTTGGGAGCCCTGTTAAAGGGATGCTGCAGGGGAGCAGGCGCATCTCCTAATGCTCCGTTAAAGTGCGTTTTGATAGTTTTAAGCTTTCGACCCCGCAGTCGTTGCAGGCTGTTTACAGGTTCAGGTGAGCACGACTTGTGGCCACGCTTGGGTCACGCTGTCGCGTCTTTCTGTGTGTCCCCGGCTCTTGGAGAGCACTGGTTCCAGTGGAACCACATCCCTGCAAGCTGGTGTTTCCTCCTGGTGCCCTGCCTCGTCCCAGCAATACGAGAAGGAGCCAGCCTGGGGCGTTCCACCTGGTCTTTTGAGAACAGCAGACTCGTGACTAAATGTCTCCTCGTGTCACCGGTGCTCCTATAACGTGAAACCTTTTCTGTTCTGTTGGAAGGGACCTTCAGCCTGTGGTGCCACCCCAAGTTTGAAGACCGCTGCCAGTCTGTGGTGGAGTTCATAAAGAGAGCGATCATGCACTCCAAAAACGGGAAGTTTCTCTACTTCCTCCGATCCAGGGTCCCAGGTGAGTCGCCCGGGCTGGGGCTGCTTTGCTCTGTGATTAGAATCATCGAACCACAGAATTGTTTGGGTTGGAAAAACCCTTTAAGCTCAGCAGGTCCAACTGCAAACCTACCCCTGCCATCCCACCCTCAAACCATGGCCCTCAGCACCTCGTCTGCCCGGCTTTTAAATGCCCCCAGGGATGGGGACTCGACCCCTTTCCTGGGCAGCCCCTTT
This sequence comes from Gorsachius goisagi, assembly GCA_018403395.1. Lineage (NCBI taxonomy): Eukaryota > Metazoa > Chordata > Aves > Pelecaniformes > Ardeidae > Gorsachius > Gorsachius goisagi. Next base: position 13,782 of record BOSO01023994.1, on the reverse strand, counting down.
CAGTGCCTGACAGCCCTTTTGGGGAAGAAATTTTTCCCAATATCCAACTTAAACCTGCCCTGGCACAACTTGAGGCCGTTTCTCCTCATCCCATCGCCCGTCCCCTGGGAGCAGAGCCCGACCCCCCCAGCTCCCCTCTCCTGCCAGGCAGTTGTAGGGAGCGATGAGGGCTCCCCTCAGGCTCCTCTGCTCCAGGCTGAACCCCCCCAGCTCCCCCAGCCGCTCCCCAGCAGCCTGGGGCTCCAGACCCCTCCCCAGCTTTGTTGCTCTCTGAACAGGTTCCAGCAACGCAACATCTTATTTTCAGTCAGTGCAAATCAGCATTGCAGCAGTGATGTTAGCAGAGCAGCAAGAGGTTACACCAGGTAAGTATTTAACCACTCACAGTTTATTCCCAGTTTCAAAGACTTCTGTGTCTGTAAGGGTTTATTTGCTCAGCTACAGAGAAAATCATGCTGTACAAGTCTCCAGGATGCCTGTACATGATGTGTAAGCAGATAACTCAGAGGATGTGCAGAGGAAATGTGGTTCTATCTGCACACATTAGTGTGCACCGGCCTGAAAGATTGCTCCTGGTCCTTTCAGTAGAGTGATGAAGAAGAGATTTCCTTTACAAGGAAATGAAACAGGTACAGAGGAAAAGCAAGGTGATTTTTCACCTTACCCCACATTTCTGATGGGTTCCAAGGTTGTTCTCCAAATTGCAAGGAGGAAAGATTTGGGTAGGGGGGGGAGATAGAGCTGACAAACGAATGAGAAGTGAACTGTGTAAAACCAGGATTAATCCATCTGCATAGTGAACTCATTGGCAAAAGGACAGAGAGTTATAAACAATTGGGAAGATATTTTCAGTGGGTATTATGGATGCCTCAGCTGCACTAGGACATCTCAGATATCTCTATATGCCTTTTTTGGCACTTTACTGTCGGGAAACAAGAGTTTTACCCTTTCAATAGTGCTGACCAATCTCCTGAAATAGCTTTCTGACTCCTTCAGTTCCATCAAAACAAAACCAAACCACTCCTCACCTTATTAGATCATTTGAAACAAGTGGAACCCAATACAGAATATTTAATTCTGCACTAAACAACATTCCTCATGTGTTTGGTGATCTCAGTGGAGATAGAGCAATCTAGGTCAACCGAGAATCTGAAATCTGGATTTCTAGGCCCTCATTCACTTAAAGAACAATCCAAGAAATAGAAGTGATATGGAAACATCAAGAGCTATTAAAGAACTCTGTAAAATCTGCTATATTTTAGTATGAAATTCTGGATAGAGCTAGAGAAACATCAAACACAGCAAACCATCACAACGAATGAGCTGTAATGGAATTGAGTTATTTATTTTGATTTAAGGTTAGCTATCCAAGATGGAAACGTGAGAGTCCTCTGCAGAAGCAGGTTTCGGCACAGAGTATGCTGAGCTAAGCCACAACCGACTCCAAAAGAGCTTTTTCACTTAAGCCCGTGTTACCCACCTTAGGTGCAAGCCAGATCAGAATTAGTGATGACTTCCCAGGGGTTACTGCTGATGTACAGCCAGGTAAATATGATCTGTGTATGTGGATAGACCATCTGCTTACCCTTTGACATTCCAGCCTACACAACCCACATACCAGCAGGCCATTTGGGAGGAGTTAAGCTGGCCTTCAGCATGCATCCAGGACACGAAGTGAATTGATTTCCCGGGGTCCATAGCAAAATAGCTGAAGTTTTTGGCCAGAACTGCACCCCAGGTTACGTAAGCTTCACTGGGGGATGGAGCCTGCACTGATCTGGAGGAGTCAGACAGGTTTATACCAGGAATCTGGAGAACAAAGATCAGAGCAGTTCTTGGAAATGTGTTGGTTTGTGTTTTTTTTTTCTACTCGTTGACAATTTGCAAATAAATTTGTGATGGTAAGAGGACAGGGAAGATAGCCTTTGGCAAAGCAAAGCATTGTGGATTATCTGTGAAGTCTTTTGAACTTGGCTCTTTCGTTAAATATCATTAAGTATCACGTCATCTGGAATTTAAAGCAAAACACACAAAAAAGTAGAAATTATTTTCATTTTCCAGAATTCTCACTCAGAAAACACTTCCTACCCCCAGGAAACAATTATCTAATTGAACATTAATTTGGGAAATGCCAGTCTGCAATCTTCAGGATGCATATTCTGCCTTCCTAGCCTTCTGCTTCCCCCAGAAAACATTTTTTGGAAGGAAATATTGCTCAGCTGTAGTACTAATTCCTCACTCCTAATCTAAGCATCCAGAGAGACACCAACTTTCCAGCTCTTTTTCCGAAAGGAGGAGCTCTGTACAGAGTGACGATGATGCAACCTAATAAATTACAGGCTGGGAAATAACTGGGACTAATTTCTTTAGCTCATCCTGTCCCTCCAAAATACCAAGTGTCAATGGATGACGTCAAGTCTGCGTGCTGGTTTTCAGTTTGTCTCACTAAGCTGCTGTGGCCCAGTAACACCTTGGCTCCTTCAGGAGCTTTCACACCTTTGTGCACTTGACCTTTTCATTACAAGACTTGGCCCCAACTTTTTTTTTTTTTTACCTTTTTTTTTCTCTCTCTCTCTCTTTTTTTTTTTTTTTTTAAACATTGTGCTCATTGAATGAGAATAAATCCTAATGCCAGGAAGCTGCCACTGAAAGGATTGGGTAGAATAAAATTTGTATAAAAAAAGATACTTTTGACAAGCTGTTAGCATTCTTGGGAGCTTTAGAGGTTCCTTCTATGTTGGGAAACAGATGTTTCAGAACATCTGCTGCACACAAATGCAACAAAACTGTCAACACCCCAGCTTGCTCTTGTCCTGCGGGGACCAGGGTAAGATTGCAGGTAAACAAGAAAAGGGTGGTGGGAAATGCAATTGTTCACCTGAAAGCTTCTAGCTTGGCTCAGACATTGTGCTGCAGGTCATGGTTGATCTTCTCTGCACCAGGCTCGGTGACAGGTAGTCATTTATTCTGAGGGTTCAGAGGTAGCTGGCTCAGATACCAGCCACATCCTTGCCTTGTGTGCCACTGGCACTGCAATTCCATGTGCCTTAGCCATGCTAGCCCAGCTAGCTGCTTACTTCCTTCAGATGTTTGACTCCGCTAAATGTTCTTGCTAGGACCAACTAAAAAAAGATGGCCCTCAAACCACACATGTATGCCAAGTGAGCATTTTTGGTTGGTCGTCTTCTCCTCCTCCCCCACCAAATTGACAGCAATGTCTTCTCCAGCCTTTTCAATTGTTTTCATTCATTTGCATTCCTTGGATGATCTTAGCTAGATATTCTTGCTTCAGAAAAAAATATAATAGTAATAATACTCCCTTTCTCCCCCTTCCTCCCCAAACCACACACGCTAGCACACAAAACTGGCAGATGGTGTTCTGCTTGGGGTTTGCCTTTCTTTTTCAAACTCAAACCAAAGCTTGGAATGCAGTTTTACATTATTTTGAGTCACATTAGCATCAAGAAATAACAGCTGAAATGAAGACCCCATTGAGAGAGGCTTTGAACATCAAGAAGAACATATTCCAGTCACTTCCTTTGTGTAGCTCTAACAATGTCATCGAGGGTTGTGCTCTTTTGTTTGACATGAAAACACTGCATAAGTGAATCCTGTGATCTGAACTCTAACTTGCTGCGGGTATCATCCCATCTTCTTTTCAATCTACCAAATAGTCCCATAGCTGCAGTGACTTTTTGTAACCTCTGGCAGAAATAGGGCTTTAGAGATGACAAAGTGCTCACAAGCTCGGTGTCTGGGACCACCAGCTTCCACTAAGAATGGAGGCCATCGGTGGACTGCTTTAAAAAGTCACTTTGGGAATGCTGAGGAGAAGAGGGTTACAGTTTGAAGGCTTTCTTCCTGAGCTGAACAAAATGGCCAAGAACTAGTTGAACTTGATCCCTTGCTAATCAATCCTATCTCACGTACTTGTCTGCATCCTCCAGAGATAGAGTAGTCTTAAAACTGGCTTCCTTCTGAAAGCTCATGAGTGCCATCAAAATGTCCGTCGTAAAAATACTAAAGGATTGCACTGAAGTTTTTCTTTGCAATTATTCTTGCAATTGTCACATTTCTCAGCTGAGCAACAGGGCTCTGTAACAGCCTCCTTTTATTATTTATGCAGGAGAAAATTCATGTGAAAGTGAACTTCCAAGGCCTGAAGGCTTAAACCCTGGGAGGATGTTCAAAACATTTCCTAGGATGCATCTCATGGCTAAAAACACATTGGGAGATGTTTATTTGTATACAAGAAGAATAAAATGGTCATGAATACGCCAAAACAGTGACTCTTCCACTTACAGATGCTTTTTCTAATTCAGGTAAAAGTCTGATCCAAAGTCTGTGACCAAATAGAAAATTCTTGATTGATCTCAGTGGACTCTGGGATCCCTTTGGGGTCAAATTTTTGGTTTCTACAGAATAAGTGATTCCACTGCAGCTATGCTTATTTACATTACATAGGAATCTGAAAACCCCCGATTTCAGTGGAGTAACCCTGCACAGGTTGAAAAATCTCATTTGCTGTCCTCTCTATCAACTATTTTAATTAATGTAATATAATCAGACAAATTTCCAGCTTTGACCAGGTGAATAGTAGACTTGGGCTTCTAGTTGGGCTTACAGATGATTGCTGGGAGGTAGGGAAGAATGCCTTTCCTTGGTGAGCAGTGGTGAAGGAAAAGGGGAGAAAACTTCCCAAGGGCTAAGCTACTTCATGTGACCTGTAAACCTGTGTCCTACTTTGAGAGCAACCAGCAGGTTCCTGGTTTGCCACTGCAGATCTGGAAAGCTTGTTTGCCCAGATACTGGTCAAAGCCCAACTGGAGCATCCACTGCCATATCTCCTGACAGGGTGGGTGGAATTCATTCGGATCTTTGTAACATAAATGCCTCCACATGAGCTAATTGCTGAGAGCATCTTCTATAGTATTTTAGTCCAGAAGTGATACATGGTTTTAGGTCTGTATTTCTGCCTCCTGATTTTTAGCTGCAGCAGCAGTAGATGGCCTGATGATGTAGTCTGAGGATCCACTGTGTGCTTTGGAAACAGCTGAACTTCAAGACATCTAGACACTGTGGTAGGACTCCAGATAGGAGCACAGCAGCCCCTAATTCAGCAGCTAAAATGGTGGGAATAGTAGACACTGCTGAGGTGGCAACTGGAGATAATAACATGCTTTGGGGAAATAACCCACTGGAGCATGCCTGGATATGTTCTTGACACTTTTTTTTGGCCACTAACACAATTCAGGGAAGGAGGATTAGATGAGACCATCTGTCCTAAAGACGCATGGGCATCTCTTGCTGTGGCACACATTCAGTTGTGTTGACGTGGCACTTAATGCTGAAATAATTGCATGAATCCTGGTGTCCAGAAATAATCTCTGATGGGGTTGTCACATGGCAAAGAAGCCTGTGGCTGCAAGGACATCAGTCCAGATGTGAAGAAGCTGTGTTGGTTCCAGCAGCTAACTTTAGCCTAACCTCGTGAAAACAAAAATGCTCTTGAGAGGACAAGGTTTTTATTGGCTCTCTCAATGCTAAAGGCATCCCAGTAGGCAGGTCAGGCTTAGCCATCATTATGGGAACCTTGGGTCTGATCCAGAGCCTACTAAGTCAAAGGCGGTCTATCCATCGATTCCAGTAAGGCTTGGATCTGACCCATTGGGTACAGGAGCAGAGACCTTTGTCCATGTGGGAAAACACTGTTTACCTCCAATTCTCCAGTGTATAACAATTTTAGAGCTCCTGCTTTTTAATTTCTCTCTCCCCTCCACCTTTTTTTTCTTTCTTGTTTTTTTTTTCTCTCTCTTCTTTGGCAGCAGCTGGTCTGGAAAAGTTAGAGGAGAAACATGATCAGGCTGTTTTCTTCAGTCGTGCGCCGCCCTCAGCATTGTCTCGAGTAACTGGGCTGCTGTTTGTTAACCATCATTACCTATTGCAAGTGGAATTGATATCTGGAGCTCCAGGTTCATCAGGCAAACTGGTGCAGTGCAGCAGAGAGATGGATTTTTACTTCATTGCTGTCTTTTATTGCCCTTTTACGGGCAATGTGAGTGAAGTCCAGGCCCAAGTCACTGCAGGTGTTCCACCAAAGTCTGTAGCTGGAGGCCAGCTGCAGATTATCACCTCCTGGGGTGAGGAAGTAGTGCTTCAGAGCAATGTCACTGACTCCTTGTTCTTCCCACGCTTTTCTCGGCATCTGATACACTGAACTGCATCTGGAGCTTTTTGCTGGGGTCCTGATATTCTCTGACTGCCTGGACAGGAGATATCACAGTGTGTCATAGCTCGTATCTGGGAATAGCTCTTCAGTTTCCTTTCTGAACACCACCGAACCCTAACTCCATTTTGCCTTTATCATGGCCGATACCTGGACAAAGGAATAGGGAAGCAGCCAAGAGGTCTCACCTTGAAATCCCTCACATACCTGAGTGCCTCAGAGTCACTGCTTTTAGCATCTCCGCAATGAACCCTCACCATGTTCCTTCTGCTCCTCACCAACCTGTAGGACAGGTGAAAGATGAGGATTATTGTTGCAAGTAGCAAAATGCAAAAATTAAGGACTCTACTAAGTTCTTAAGTTATAGGAATCTTGTGTCATCGGAGATGCCTTAGAGACAACTTCAACATGGGATGGAAGATATGACTGAAGACTCACCAGAAGACCTGTATCTCCCATGGTAGCACCTGGGCTCCACACAAGACACCCTGTGTTACCTCCAAGCTGCGTAAAGACCCTGTGCTGATGCACAAATTGCCTCTGAATAAGTTACAACTCTTCATCATTATCTTTATCTGGTTACACTGAACACTGCCAACCCAGACCTAGCCTTGAGAGACACCAAATGTCCTCTACCCAAATCTAGACATCCCGTTTCATTTCTGATGCCAAGTTCAATTGACTTAACCTGACACATGGTAACTGGTTGGTTAACTTTCTTTTGGACCCGCTGGTGAAAAAAGAGGCACTTTTACAGCTCACTGAAGGACTAATTACACTCTGTTGGGATTCTTCTAGTTTCAGAATGAAACCACACACTGAAATTACCTTTCTGTCTTTTTTCCATTTGAAAGGGAACTCAAACAACTAGTTCTGGTGCAGGTGCTTATTTTGGAACAGGTGATTCCCAGCAAATATGTGAAGAGCCCTCAAATGTGTAGTTTTTCTATTGCAGATTATGTGACATAGATCTATAGCAAAGTAACCCCATATCTGAGTGTATGTTAAGAGACCTTGTGTCACCACCCCCAGGGCTACTTGAAGCATTGACTTCTATCCCCAGGGCATGAGAAATTATGGATGTAGTCCTGTGGCCTAACTCATTTCCTTCTTTAAATGGGCTCCTCAGGAAACAGTCCTGGAAATATCTCTGGAATTTACAGTTCTTCGTGCATCCAGGCTCTAGTCCTCCTGCTGAGCCATGCTTCAGCTGAATAAAACATGTCCTCAGGCTTTCTTTTTTTTTTTTTTTTCCACACTTGATTGCTTGCAGAGCAGCTTTTAGCAGCTGCACACAGTCACCCCTGACCTCTGCCTCACTTGCTACATGAGGTCCTGGGTCTGAACAATGTAGAGCCTAATTAAATCAGAGCATGAAGCCTTTGGTTTGGTAAGTGACATAGCTGACTAACTGCAATGACACACCAAGGTCTTTTTTTCTGAGACAACATGTAATGGATGCCTTGGTCATGTGGACATTTCCCTGATATCCAAGCTTGAGGACATCCTAGAATCTTCAAGGGGTTTGGCCTACAGACTCTGCAAATCTACTGAACAGAGAAGTCACAGAGACTGTAGGACCCTGATTCCCATCCCCATCTTGCTATCTATTTTTTGCAGATTTACCACTGTATAATGCCTCTCCACTGACTGCTGTGCCTGAAACAACTCTGCCAGTGGTCTCCTGACCCAGTCAGAGGACTGGAATCCCCAATGCAAATCCCTCATCTATTAGCAGAAATGAAACAGAGATTTGAACGTTTTCTTCAGGTTGAGTGCTCAGTCCATTGTGTAACAGGAGACTTTAAGACGTCTCTCTCCACCTCTCTGGAATGGACATTGCCTGCAGATGTGAAGGAGATGTTTGATGGAGCAGAGAGGAGAAAACAGGGTGAACGAGTTAACCAACAAGTAACAAAGTCCTTTTTACCTCTTGACTAATTAATATTTATTATTTGATGGATTTTTTCTCAGAAAAGCTACCTGAGAAATCAAGCAATGTTGACTGAGAGTCTAATTAGTGTGCCTGATCAGAGATACTCATTAATAGCAGAGATACTCATCTGCTGGGGACCTGCTCTGGGCTGGTGACATTGTCCCTTTTGTGGAGCTTCACTTCCTCCTGGATGCTTCTCACTTCCCTGGGTTACAGTAGGCTCAAGTCTGAATCATGGAGCCAGCTATGAAAGATGATTATTTGCCTGATCTGTTTTAATGCAAACTCAATCCTACCTATTCCCTCAGCTGCTGAAGCAGATTGCATAATGCTTCTGGTTTAGAAACAGAATTTGGCTTGAAAATTTCCTGATATGCATGAAGGATCTGTGGGACGGAGTATCTTCTGAAGAGGGAGAAGCCCAGCAGAACTATGGCTGGAAAGAGCCTGGGATAATCACAGAGCTGGATTTCTGACTTTATTTGTACTAAGTGGATTTCTGAGTTTATCTGTTACAACATGTCATGACGAAAGTAGGACAAGCCGTTGAGACTGGTTATGTTACAATGAGCACTGTAAGGAAAGACATTTCACTTCAGTTCTGACTCCAGAGCAGGCTTTGTGGATGAAATGTGAAGGTCAGCATGGCCTGGAAACTAAGGCAACAAACTGATACTCGGGAGGCCAGAGTGTGCACCTTATAAGACTTTTCTAAAACCATAGAAGTCTTAAATCTGACATGGAAAGCATGGGATAGAAATTTTTTTTTTTTTCTCCTTCTCCTGAATCCAATAGCAGGTGTTTGCCTTAGGAACTTCTTCCAGAAAGTCATTCAGTCCTGAAGCAGGGGAGCTGCCTTTTCCCTTAGACTATCGTTCCAGTACTAAATCACCACCATTTCTTAAAAGTGCTCCATTTCACAGCTGAATTAATTTAGCTTCACATTCCAAACACTGGGATTTATTAGAACTTTTTCTGCTAGACTGAAGAGATCTTTAAAACCCAGTGTACTTTTTCAGAGTACTTATGCATCAGCTTAGTGAGATATGATTTTGAACAATAAACATCATTTATGCTCTCTTTATCCCCCTGCTACAGAGGGAAACCTGTCTCTCCCTTTCTCTGTCTGCCTACGGAAAGGCACCTAGTGATGATGCAACATGTAGAATATATGAGATGTCTGCATGGATCTGGAATGTATCATGCAGGTCCTACAGAAGACCTCAGGTCTTTTGGCCTGGCAGCTGCAGTCCAAGTAGAATCATAGAATAGAATCATAGAATCATTTAGATTGGAAAAGACCTTTAAGATCATTAAGCCCAACCGTTCCCCTACCCCTGCCACACCACCCCCAAACCCTGTCCCTCACCACCGCCTCTGCCTGGCTTTTAAATCCACCCAGGGGTGGGGACTCGACCCCTTCCCTGGGCAGCCCCTTCCAGTGCCTGACAGCCCTCTGGGGAAGGAATTGTTCCCAATGTTCAACCTAACCCTGCCCTGGCACAACTTGAGGTCATTTCCCCTCGTCCCATCGCCCATTCCCTGGGAGCAGAGCTACCCTGGGTCATCTGGAAGGGTACCAAACACCTCTGTTTAAGTAATCAAACCCTTCTCTTAACTCACATGGAGGCACAGACATCTTGGCAACTTTTGTTGTTGTTGTTAATTTAATTTAATTCAAATGTCAGAATCTGAAGCAGAATCCAGCCTCAGGTGCCACTGTGAAAAATTTAACATTGACTCCACATCCTTACTACATCTCTGACCTTATTCCTCCAGCCATCTCTGTATTCCTGGAAGGGACACCAGGCAGCAAACAAATACACTAAAATAATATTCCTAACTACAACAAATAGCCCTTCTAACTTGTCATTGCTAAATGATAAGGGATTCTTGAAATGAAAAAGCTCATATCTTCCCAATAAAATTCAACAACTAGAACAACTTTGCCCCAGGGTGCCCATGAGTGAAGGATTCTTTAATTTAATTTTTTAGAGACTGTAATTTTCTGCTTGTACCTCATTACAAAAGCATTAAACAAAAAATTTAATTTATTCTGACCCAGTTAAGCATGATGTCATGTAATAAAATCACAATTTGCTGATGTCCTGGAATCTCTAAAATCCCTTATGGTTCCCAGATGATATTCCATGTAAAGGTAGGAGGTTTTGCTGTTTTGTTTTGTTTTCTTCTGTTTTGTTGTTTTGAGGTTCTAGATGGCAGTAGGCTGGCTTTTTTAAATGGAAAACATATTATTTTCTCAGATTCAGAAGAAACCTTGAGTTTAGTAAGTACCCCTTGATCAGGACCTTACATTATTTTGGAAACATCACCTAATTCTGGAGAAAACCACACAAGGCTGAGACTGGATATGTCAATCAGAGTTAGTGATAGTTTGCATTCATTAGCAGGCAGAAGAGTAACCCACGGGGCAATTCTGCTTTTCAAGGACTGTTGTCATCATGTGCTATAACGTGGACATAAAAAAGCCAGGGAGTACACATTATAAGCTTGAAGGATATGTTGAGTATAAAAAACAACAAATCCTCCCACATGCAGAAGCGCAGAAGTTAAGTAGAAAAATTTTTTTGTGTGTCTCCTGAGAGAAGATCAAGAGACTTAGTTTGTGGTTAAAAAAGATTTTAATTAGGTATGATAATACAAATGCTAAGTTCAGTTATGTCCTGGAATCTCCTTCTCTGGTAGTGTTTAAAGACAGGTCAGAGACACATCTGTTAGAAGTAGTTATCCTGCCTCAGAGAATAGAGCTGGATGAGATGATTTTAGAAGGTCCCTTCCAGCCCTAAACTTCTGTGATTATTTTATTCCTGTCCTCCTGAGATTTGGTTTGGAATCTGTTGTTAGAGAATGACTTAACCTACTATTTAAGGACCACATGAGTTGTATCTTGACCAACACCATAATGTCATAGTTCTTGAACTTCCTCGGATGTACCAGAAAGTTATGTGCATTGTTGCCTGGATAGTCTAGTCCTAGATGTCTTACTATTTATAGCTGCCTCTTCTACATCTTCTGCAATTTACAGTCAGTGGTTATCATTTAAGGCTAGAACGGGCTTTTTTCTTTACCCTCCTGCAAAACTACATTCCCACTCATTAAGTGTTAATCTGTAATATTTGCCCACTTAGTCTATAAGATTAGCCAGGAAAAGTCAGAATTCTCTTATGATCTTCCAGATTTTTCTCCTGGATGAATTTTTATAGGAAATCATGGGAGAAGAAATATGTGATTATAATCACACCAGGTCATCTCAAAAAGATGTGTAGTATTGACTTAAGATTCTATGTTTAGTGGCTAGCATCAGGACTCAACAATAGCACGTGTTGTTTTTTTTCTCCCTGCTTTCATCTGGAGTAAATTTACTCGTCTGAATGCATAGATTTTTCTCCTTTGAGTAGAGTACGAGTCAAAGTTCTGAAATATTATACTCTTTGAAATCCTATTTTCAGGAGCCCATGGATGGTTTCAGCCCAGATACCCACATCACAAAAATGTCTATCTGAAGATTTAATAGGTCAACTGTCTCCTCTTCTGTCACCTGAGATTGCGAAGGAGAAGTTAAGCAGGCAAATAAGTAGAACCAAGGGACAATTTCATTGGCTAAGGCCTAGGCTAGTGGTTAATCTGCGTTGGGTTTTGGGGGGATTAGAGTGGCCCATATCTTGTGAGTAAGTGAAGATCCCACCTCCCCAGTCAGCAAGCCTATGTCAGAGCTGGTAATGTCATTTACTCCTGCATATAATCATATCTAGCTCTACTTTGAATAAATGTCTGGCTGTTACAGAAATATTTGTATGACACAACCTGTACCAGAACCTCATTTTTTGTGGTTGTCTTCTAATTCCAACCCATAGATATGTAATGCTGGGTTATACCCACTGCTCTCTGTGGCAACGGTATCTCTCAGTTTACAAACCTCTCCTAGTGTTTGGTTTTTTCTTTGATAGATACACAGGGAGAAGTTGCATCCTGCCTCAATCTTCCTCTGCTGAACTAAACAAACGGATCTTTTCCCATTCTCCTAAGAAATACAGCCTTTTTCCCAGTTATGACACAAGTGAGGGTAACGGAAGTAACTTAGATAATAGTTCCCAATCTCTTTGCCTCAGATGGTCTTTACAGAAAACTTTGAGATTTATCTCATTTGGGCAATCAGCCATATAGTTTTTAAAAAAGTGTTTGTATGATTGTTTTCTCTGAGTGACTCATCTTTGTGCAGAGATATATTTGTATATAACCATTTCCATATCCACGGATCATTGGAAAGTGCTTGGTATGGACATGGACACCCTGTACAATCTGTTTTTTTCAATTTGCCTGCTGGAGGCCAGAGGACTGATGCGATGCCGGGATGCACATTCCTTTCAAGAGGAACTGTCTAGCCAACGTGGAAAACCCTGGGAGGTAAGGCCAGCTACAGTTCTCAAGACAACTACATGGTACTTCCTATTACAAAAGGATCTTGGCAGTTGTAGCGTATCCATTACTTATTACTTGGAGACACTATCTGTACCCAGACACTTTGAATGGCAACCTTTGCTCTCATGAACCCACATACCAGAGTTAAGTCAGCAGACGTCATGAGAGAACAACATGACTGTCATGGTGAGGACCATGAAAAGATTTTTCAAGGTCAAACCCAGAGTTCCTGCAGACATCCAGAAGTTGTCAGGTACAGGTTCCTCTTCTACTGAGTTAAAAACCTTTCAATATAACTCAGATAGGTTTTAGTTGCCATAGTTTACACATACACTCCAACCCCCCTTTCCTGAGCCATCCCTGGTCTCAACTTGGTTCTGCCATTGTAGCCTGAATGTTTTCTCGGTCCTTTTTATTTTCCTTGACTGGGGTGGGTAAAAGCTTAGTTTCTACCTACATCCCATGAACAACCAGAATCTAGGAAGAGGTGCCGATGTTCCTGAGGACCTAGCGTAGTTGGTGGACCAGGAGGAACCTCAATTTAACTCAGCAGCAATAACTCCAGCACAAAAGCTATAGCTATCTTCTTTGATAAGCTAATGGATTGTTTTTCAAGAGTGGCCTGGACATCTGCAGTGAACTCTGAACTACCTCTAAGGAATCAGCATAAGCAGATCCTGTTCTTAATGGACTTGGATTATCCGTTTAGGTTTTATTCTTCTCATGGGAAATGCTAGGAAGTTTTAAAATTGGAAAAATTGAAAACTGCTGGTGGTATTTAGAGCTCCTGCACAGAAAGTGGGGTTCTGAGGTGCAAGCCCACGCTCCAGTCAAAGGGATTCAAGCCTCTCAATGTTTGTGGAATTTAATTTCCAGGCTCTAGACTCTTCTGCCCAGCAGTGCCCTCTTCCCTGCATGCTGAACTTGGAAGGGAGCGCAGGAAAGAACAGAAAAATCATGAAGCCTGAAGGGTAATGAGTATGAGTAAGCAGGGTTTTCATGTGGTTGGTAGGACACTCTTTGGGGTAACATGTCTCCTGGGTGGAAGTACTCACTGTGATGACATGGTGTCACCACGCTGACAGTGCTCCTGACAGAAGTAAGCAGAAAGTCCTTCACATTCCTGAAAATAGAAATTTTAGATGCTGTATTAGGTCGAGCAGCATAGGGATGTGCTTTC
>BOSO01023991.1:0-15062 GCA_018403395.1 Gorsachius goisagi | reverse complement strand
ACTTATGTGTGTTCAGGTTCCTCAGGTGGTCACGAACCTGATCTTCTCTTACAGTGGGAGGGGTCCCTTCCAACCCAAAACATTCTATGATTCTCTGAAAACTAGTTATTCTGATCTAATCTTTTTGGAAAATGAAGGGCTCTTCTCACATTACAGTTGTGAAATGAACAATCTGAAGGCACAGTTCAATTTACTCAAGCTGAACCAATAAATACCTATATCATTATCAGTGGCAATATTGGTTTTGCTTTCAAAAGATGAAGGATGTCACCAGTGATGTGCTACAACTTGCTTTGTTTATGCTTGTCATTTACTTTAGATGAATATCTAAGCATGTAACAAAGAAAGGGTTTTATCTGATGAACGGAAGTTATCAGTGCAGATGAAACATACATTTTAACACGTCTTTTCACACACATAGCCAGTGCAAGTGAATATTCATCAGCATCAGTTCATCTAACTCCAATCACAACTCATTTTAGGCTCTGAGGAACTAGTGATTTTTGCCTTTATTATGAAGAAAGAGCAATCACATTAGAGAGCTTTCTCATTCTCCTAGTAATGACTTTAATATGACATTTAGGAAAGTGGTTTTGTGTCTCACGTAACAAGGTTGTTTGTACATCTTCTAATGGAAGCTGCAGAAATATACAGCACAAATAGCTAGGTCTTTATTTTTGTCTATAAGCTGAGCTGAATGTGAGTTAAATGTTAAATTATGTAATTGTGAGCTGTTTTAGTATAGCCTATTATATACTAGGCTTCATTTCAGAGATAGTTTTCCCTTAACTGAATGGGAATTCTGAAGCTGTTACACTGCACTATACTAGAAGGCCAGAATATTTAGGGATTGCTCAGTTTCACAGTCAAAATTTCAGTAGCCTTTTACTGGAAATCAAATCAAGAATGCCTTTAGAAATACATGACTTTGTTCCTGGACACTTAGTACTTATGGGCTTCAGCTCCTTACTATCTCAACTCCTCTATTTTAAACATATAGAGAGCTGCAGTGGTCCTCTGCATGTGGAAGATGTGTCTCTCAGTTTCACTTTTCATCTGTGTATTTCATAACACCATGGAAAAAAGGACTGTGTCATTTACATTTGGGGAAACTAAGGCATGGTAGAACAAGATGATTTGCCCACCTCATGGGAAAAGCAGAGCAAGAGACAGGACCAATGTGGGATGGTTTCCCACTGTGGCCTGCCCACCTGTGCTTCAGTCCTACCATGACTGGAGACAGGAAGCTATTTCCACATTGGTCATTAAAACTGAGAGAAAATATTTAAAGGGAATGAAAATGTAGAAGTAATAAATCTTTTTTAAATGCTTTAAATACTCATGGGTTGAACTGAAATAGAAACACTTTAGCCAAAATCTCATATCTTCAGGAGCATAAAAGTTGTGAGTAGCTAGTGTGACTCTGCTGGTGAATTTAGACATGGCAACATTGAATTCTACAAATTAAAATCTGGCTAATATTAATATTTTGCGTAATCATTTCTGAATGTTCAAAAAATCTCTATATTTATGAAAAAGATATGTGGTCACACAGCAATATGGGAAGCAGATGTACAGATCTGCTGGTAAAGTGTTATACATTTAACTCATTTAAGTCATATGCAAGCTACTGTATCTATTGATTATATTTTAGAAAGGCAATGTTTTACAATTTCATCAATGACCCTGACATAAACACCAGGGATGCACTGATGAAATGTGTGGGTGACAAAAGAAGAGGCATTGTCACTATAGGGTACCTGTCACGATTTAGCCGCAGCTGGCAACTAAGCGCCACACAGCAGCTTGCTCAACCTCCCCCTCTGTCAGTGGCATGGGGGAGAGAATCAGAAGAGCAAAAGTAAGAAAACTCATGGGTTGAGATAAGAACAGATTAATAACTGAAATATAAGAACAACGACAACAATAATAACAATAATTATAATTGTAACGAAAAGGAAAACTATCAGAGAGAGAGAGAGAAACAAAACACAGGAAAAAAACAAGTGATGCAACCACTCGCCACTCACCAAACAACGTCCTGCCAGGCTAGCTCCCACCAGTTTATATACTGAGCATGACATCATATGGTATGGTACCCCTTTGACCAGTTGGGGTCAGCTGTCCTGGCTGTGCCACCTCCCAGATTCTTGTGCACCTGGCAGAGCATGGAAAGCTGAAAAAGTCCTTGGCTAATATAAACACTACTTTACAATAACTAAAGCATCACTGTGTTATCAACATTATTCTCATCCTAAATCCAAAACACAGCACTATGCCAGCTACTAGGAAGAAAATTAACTCTGTCCTAGGGCAGTAACACAGAGAAAGAATTGGATGAGCTCAAAAACTGGAATAAAGTGAAATTCAGTAGGAAAAAATACCATGCTGCATAACAAGAATGGGTGCTGTTAGTAAAACATGAAAATTATACTCTCTTACAAGTAATTGGCAATAAATTAAATTATTTTCCCCAAGTCAAGCCTGGTTTGCCTGTTGTGGTAATAGGTAAGTGATATCCCTGTTCCTGTCTTAACCCACAGGCTTTTTGTTGAATTTTTCCCCCCCGGTCCTGTTGATGGAGGTGTGATAGAGTGGCTTGCTGGGCACCTGGTGGCCAGCCAAGGTCAGTCCAGCACTGTCATCAGCAAGATCTATTATATTATTTCCAAATAATAGAACAGATTCAAGAAGACCTCCACAGACACTTAAATGTGCTCTTTATCTCATAATAGCTCGTTTATATCAAAGTCTGATCAATGCAAGTTAGTTTAAAAGGAAAAGCTCTAAAGACATCTAACTGGGTCTTTGTTATTGGAATACATTTTGATACATAGAAATTTAACATAAAAATGCATCAGAATGCATCTTCTGAATTTTCTAGCATTTCTCTTACTAGAAAGACTGTAAAGAGCTCATTAACTGAATTCATCTAACTTTTCTTATGCATTTATTGATTCAGTTATAATTATTGTTATAGAAGTCTAAATAGTATTGATATTTACGCCTGTTACAATGAAGTGCTTTTGATTTATCAAGAGTGTAGAGAAATATGCTTTTACAATTTCTTTCTGACTCTAAATGTGCAGGTTTATTTTGTTTTTCAAGAGAATGTCCAGTTATCGCCTGTCCTTTTAATTGCCTTAAATATTTACTCCAGGGATGAAAGAATTCTTTGGGGTTATGAATTCAGGAAAAGCTACTGCAGAAGTATACAGGAATGTTTATAGAGTTACTAAGGACATTGCAAAGAGCTGAGGAATTGGAAGTAGGAGTGTCCAGAACAGTAAGCCCCAAATCCTTGTATCCCCTTTCTCCTAAAGGCCATAATGATTTCTGTGTTGCAACACTTTTTACATCAAAGAGCACTTTGGTCTCAGCAGGACTAAAGACTCAGTTCACTTAATAAAGTTAAATGTCATAAAAAGAGCTGTAAATTCCAATGCGAGGAAGAGGCAGGACCTCCATCCCCCTCCACAAAGAAACCCCAAACCCCACACGCTGTGTGCTGAACTTCTGAAACAAAAACATTGCCTTCTCTGCACCAACTTTCTAACTTCTCCATGTAGCAATAGTTACATGATAGCTTTAACATGCTGTTCCATTTTTATTGACACTGAGATTGCCCATGAGTAATTCTAGCTCTTATATTAAAAAATAAAACAACAACAAAGAAAAAGCAAAGCGAACAAGCAATGTTTATAGAGAGTGCACTGACTCATATTTCTTTGCCCAATAAGCCTTCAAGTTAATCTGTTTTACTTTGCTTCATCAAGGAAATAGTCCTTAGACTGTGGTACTTTGTATTTCCTGACACCTTGAGTAGCTTTTCAAGGGAGAAACATTCTTCTTATAGGTTCGTGCTCTAACATCACCCCAAACAAGCATGGTTGGGAATATTAATAATCTTCTCCTTTCATTATTGCCCTTCTGATTTTTAGTGGGAGGGTTTTGCTTTCATCACAGCAATCTTAGCTGCATAACATCTTCAGACTGCCTGTAATTCTCGTTTAAAAATGAACTAAAAATAGAACTTTTCTCCTTGTAAATTTTTTGTTCATAAGAAGAGCTAGTTTCATTTTGCTAGCCAAAAATTGAGCTCTTCATATCTCATCTGAGACATTAGATTTTGCTATTTTCCAAATTATGCTACTTATTTGCACAGGATTTCCCTCAAGATAGGGAACAAAATAGGTTATTTTATTTTTTTCTCTTAAAAAGTCATTCTGAAAACAGAGATTAATTAAAAAACCCATATTGTTTCACAGATTTCCTCAGACTTCTTGGAATATGCACAAATTTTAGAAACTAAACACTCTTCTTTACTCTGGATTAAATATATATTGGTTTGGGAGTTTTGGTTTTTTTATTTTTGTTTTCTAAATAAATATAACATGACCCTTCTTTCACCTTACCATGTGTTAAAACATGGTGGTACACAACTGAGTGTATGGCCTTAAAACACTCTGCAGTCCTTCTGGAATTTCAGCCCCTCTGGTGTAACACATCATTCCATGTTAGAAAAAAGTACTAATTCACAAAAACCAAACTAAATCAATGGTTTTACACCCGTATCTGATGTAAAAATGATAGGGAACTTAAGCCAGGGCTTCATGGAAATGCTATTTTGTAAATGCACAACCATTGTTAGGCTGAAAAAAAGACATTAGACATGGACGATTGTTTAGAAAGAAGATGGCAAGTGTGGGATGGATAAATACTCTGTACATGAAGAAGCCAATATAAGTGGTATACTTCTTATCTCTAACCATATAATAAGTAGCCACTGTTTTATTTCTTCATTATAACACCCCACAAGGCACACCTGATTGTGATCTCTTCTGCAGTGTATAATTAAATGCTTCAACCGTTTTTGTTGTTGTTGCTTTAATCAAATTTCTCTCCTCCTGCCATTATAAGCTTAATTCATATTCCTTATCATATTTACTATCTGTACTATCTTACTAGCTGTACCCTTAAAAGAAGCATTTCTTGATCTCTCAAGTCAGAGGAGAATAAAACCCATCCTTCTTGGAGAAGTAGCCTGACATATGTCTAAGACTGACCAAGAAGTCGGATATTTCCTTGTCTCAAACAACTCATGTTGGCAGAGGGAGACCAGAGAGGGGTGGGGTGAGCCCTGCAGAGGCAGGGTTGTGGGCTGCTTCCTCTTCCCGGGGGCAACAACTTATCATGTACTGGTCAACAGGAAAGGAGCGCGTGGTTGCCAAAGACCCTCACTGCCCCACTGACACCCCCTCACCCAATTCAAGAACTCTCCAGAACACCTGACTGTGCAGAAGTGAGATGGTCGCCATCCTAGGGGTGGTCCTGGACTAATGAGTCTATATAAGAATAAGCGTATCCGTTTTGCCCTGTTGACCCATCACCTATGGATCTAGTCTCTGCCCCAAGATGACAATATGGGATCCAAGGGTGGTGATACCTTTCCTTCCTCCATCCTCCTCTCCTTTGTTTTCCTTTCCTCACTCCTCTCTTTCTTCACTTCTCTGCCATATACTCATGCATATAACTTTTGGACAACTTGCAATGGGTTTCTTGGAAAATAGTTCCATTGCCAAGTAGCCTTTGTTCACTCATTAAGCTTGCCAGTTCATTAAGTTTTCCAGTTAATAAAGTTACCAGTTAGATTGTCCCTCTGAGTCATTGTCATGACTCTACTGGCCACACAGCTCTGCAGAGCAGAGATAAGCTTTTTGTCACTACACAAACACCCAGGGGGTCAAAAAGATTCACCCATCTCACAGCCCACCACATGGGATGGGGTAACATAATCCTTTTATTTAGGTAATGGATGCAATGAAGAAATTCAGTTGTCTGAGATGAGTAGGAGGAATTACATAAAAAGAGAGTAGAAATGGGATTACAGTGATATTTGGCAACAGCCAATGGATTCTCCTAGTGAAACAACAACATAAAATATAAAAACACAAAGTGAGAGATATCTTGCTGTATGGTAACATGTACAGAAAGAAGGATGTATACGGTCTTAAAGAAAAAAGTTGTTCATACAGGTGGACAGAGTCATTTTATGAGATTACAATAAAATCCTATGGGATTTTAAGTAAAGCTTTCAGCAGAAATTGAGAAGTTTAATTTTTCAGATGTCAGTATGGTTACTACATTGCCCTTGTCTGTTTAAAATGCTGCATGAGACATATTGCACAATGAAGGACACCTTGTGCCCTGTGAAAGGACCAAAACATCATGTCCTATTGCACCCCAGCCTTCCTCTGGAGTATCTTAAGATGCTTTGTGTTTTTGCTTTGTCTTTCTATCAAATTGTCTTTAGCTTAATTGTGTCTTTATTTTTATTTTTCTCTTATGAATGTGGTAAAAATAATTGCTATGAAGCAGATTTACCCTCATTTACAGGGAATCAAGCCCATACAGCCTGCTTGTGCTCTTTCTGTTGTTTCACTATTGTCTTGAAGTAGTAAGGTATCTTCTTTTATATATGCAATATATATACATATATTTATGTTTTCAACACTGACAGAGGGTGGTTTCTTCTTAAGCTACCTGATGTTATGAAAAAGACTTACATCAAGGCAGGAGGCTCATTATTGGAATAAAGCTCTATCATTATCAAGTCACACTCCAGCTGTTCAATCCCACTGCAATTCTGTGACAAATTAGTAATTCTAATGAGTGCTGATATGGCAACTGCTATGATGACAGTTCCCTTACTCCTGTGGTTATGGCAATAGTATATCATGGGGTTAGCGTTGCCTTGATTTCTCATAAGTAATAATAAGAATAGACTGTTACATTTCTAGTAGAAGTTTATTGAGCAAGGAAGACAAAGACATTAGAAGATACTTCTACTTAGTTTGGGAGTGTTAAAAATGTGCTTTCCACTTAGTTACAAATTTATCCCCAAGGAACCTGAAAGTGCTTACCCAAATTATAGGCTACTCCCTTGCTGTTCTTGACCATGAAATAGATGCAAAGAAAAAGAATAAATGTCCACTTTACTGTAAAAAAATGAACATTTGAGTCTATAGAACATTCAGCATATTTTTTTAATATAATATATTTTGAAGGCTTTCACTATTGGTGTGAACTGGAAACAATATTACAAGGTCTATCTGCTCCAGCCAGACTGGTGGTCCATTTAGGGCCTAACATTAAACTATTGAGTTCAGTCTGGCTCCAATGGCATGTATCAAGACTAAGCCATGAGTACTTAATGTGTTCTTTAATGTAAAGGTGAAAACTCAGAAAGGAAAGTAAAAGAAATAAATGTCATCAGATATGAGAGCACTAATAGGGGTATGTGGTGAAGTGTTTGGGAGACAAGATCGTGTGGGGAAAAAAAGAAAAAGAAATAAAGAAAAAGAGCTGACTGTTTATACCCTGAATGAATCAGTTCTGACTTCTAATATCCTGCTTGCTCAATAAACTTTAAGTAGGAATGTAGCATTACACTCTTTTTATAACATGTGGGAAATCAATGTGATTGCAAACCTCACTAAATGTTATTAGCATAAACACAAGAGTAAGGGATCTGCCATTTTAACAGTTGCCATCTGTTACAGATTTCAGGTACTGAAAATGAACACCAAGGGTTGGCTAGGACAAGGACTGAATTTAAACCTATTAATGTGCTTGCATGAACTTCAGAGCTAATAGTTTGGGTTTTTTTTCTTTTTTTCTTTTTTTCCTCTATTTATATTTTCTTAAGCTGGAAAGTCCAGTCTCAGCTTTAACATTTTGCTGACCAGTATGGGATTTTTTATATTTGGGAAGATAATCCCCCCCAAACCCTTTCTGTTTATATAAATAATAATATAAATATATAAATAACATAAATGTTTCTACCTCTCAGGTACCAAAAAATGAGCCTTTTTATAGGCTGGTATAAGGTTGTCAGAATAAGAGAACTGATGAATATTAAGAAGCTAACTTCATTCATTTCTTTAACCCTGAGCTAAGCAGGTATAAAAAAGGGCATAGCCCACAAGCACATTTCATAATTTTAGTGCCCAAAGATGTGATGACATCCTTCAAGTAGAGAGGCATGGTGGTCTCCATGCAACATGTCTGCTATAAACACCCAGGACATCCAGGAGCAGCAGGACTTCTTTAGAAACTACATCTTCTGCCTATATATCCACTTCAAACACATGAGTAATGGATGGCTTGGTTTAGCTGGATTTTAAAAATAATGAATCTGTCTTGTTGGTACTTCACCTTTGAAATTCTTTCTTGCCTTTAAAATCTTCTTCTGAAATCATTTGAACTGTTGATCTTTAGCGCTCATCACAAAGCCTCTTTTTCTCCAGTTCTTTGGAATTGTAGGGGCATAGAGAAGATGAAACATTCTGGTAGAAGCATAGTGCATGAAGTGTTGTTACACTGCTTTGCTATGACTGGATTTGTGAGGGGTCAGAAGGAGAGGTTCACAAGCAGAAGGGCCAAGAATGATGGACAGGTCTTGTTTCATCTTCAGAAACTGAAATAAAAGTGAAACTACAGAATTTCTCCTGGGAATATCTCTAAACAATATGAGTAAATTGTTTAGAAAACATGTTCCCTAAAAGAAATTATGACATACGTATTCTAAATAGTATTCAAAATCCTCATTCTTTACCCTGAAGGGGTTTTTTGGTGGTTTTGTATGTTGTGTGTGTTTTTTCTAATTAGATAACATTTTACCTAGGACAAATAATGAAAATGTTTTTCTTATAAAGGGGGAATTCCAGAATAATGGTGCTCTAGAAAACCTTCTCTTATCAGCAAACTTCTTATGTTCACTCACTGTGCTTAGAGTCTACCAGTTATATAATTATATGTATAACTTCAAAATTTTGGGTATGCAGTTCTTTGTCAACCTTGGCATTTATTTGGTTGCTTCATTATGAGGGTGTGGTTCATGATTATTCTTCCCTTGAATAAGAAACTTCATAATTATCTAGAATTATGCTATTATGTCAAGCTGGTAGAATTATTAATATTTAATAAATTAACAGATCAATCTACCGTGTTTCTATCCACTTATAAATTATTCTCAAGTTCATCTTTTTTTGCTCCGTTGTCTACATAATTATTGGTAAAAAAATGTATTTCCCACCAGATTTACTGAAAAAAAAAAATTTAAGAAAGGAAGCTGGGATGCATCCAATATGCACATAAATAATTGCTTAATATAGAGTTCTGAAACACTTTGCTGTCTTAAAAATTGTAAAAATAAACATATTTTTTTAAAAAATCCCAACTGAATTTTCAAAATAAAAGAGAAAAAAGATAAAAGAGAGAACATCAATGAAATCTAGTGGTAAAACCTTGTAGCCCAAACAGAGGCCTGTTGCACCCACGGAAGAGAAAGAGATTAAGGAAGAAAACATTAATGTTTACTTGGCTTGAATCCAGACATAAGCATACTAACCTGGCATAACCAGCACCTTCCATAGGCATTTTGTGACATCGTAAGAGTACAAACAGCATGATCTGTGTAGCAAGCATTTTCTACCACAGCTACCTGTGTGTATGTCTCTCTCTCTATATAAAGTAACAGGAAACCACAAAGGGAAAAAACAGAGATTTGTTGTATAGTTGCAAAAACAGGATACAGGAAAATGAGAACAAGCATGCTGTAAGATTAGAATAAGGAATGGAGAGCAGCAGGTACAATGTCCAGTGGAACCAGAATAATGCAGCAGAACAAGAGATAAACCCTGATAAAGCCAGAGGAAGCCCTCAGATAAGTCCAATTAGTTGAACTATGTTGAAACAGGTGAGATAACCCCCTTTCTTTTGGGGATATGGTGAAGGGACAGGCTCAGAGCATCCTTGTTCAAGAAGAGGGGGGACTATGGAAGCATCTCCTCTGGAAGAGACTTTGTATTCTTAAACGTCTCTGTGCATGAGAATCCTTCAGGGCAGGATACTGACTATTTTTATTTTCTCAGGCCACAAGGTATTAGAGGTAAAGAGAAAAGCAACTTTTTCATCCCAGTTAGGGCTGTAAGTTAGGAGAGTTCTTTATCTTCCATTTAACATTAAGCTCTTGTTATACAGGCTTAGAATTACATATTTAAAATTTTCTATGTACTTCACTTTTTTTGCTGTAAATTGGGATATATAGGTATATAATGATTCTCTTCTTTCTTTGACTGAATATTACATCTGAATATAAATCCTTCAGAATGGTTTCTGTTGTTTTGGCAGGTCAAACTATTTCTTCCTGAGATTCAGCTTTTGTCCTTGTTAGTTACACACGTCTGGTCCAATATCACTGAAAGTGACCCATAGTTGAGTACATCAGCCTGAATTAAAGAAATGCAGATCAGGGCATCATATCTAAATTAATTTCCTGACTTTGCATTTAGTCTTCTTTTCAGTACCAATTATGAAAATGAAAGATAGGGTACTTGGAACTAGGACTTTGACAAGGTTGCAAGTCTGCTAAATTAAGGAGACCTTGCAGGTTGCCTGTGTTTGAGGGCACTTCCACAAACAGAGTCAAGGTCAGAATGAATTCTGAAGCTATACAAAACGTGTTTTAAATGGATATAAATTTTGGCCTTAACCTTGCAATATTTTACCTCCTGGTGACATCAGCAGGCAGAACAGAGCACCTTTGCCAGGAAATGGGAAAGTATAAAGTCATCTAATACATGTGTTGGTGCTATTCAGTACGCCTCTATCTATATATGTGTATTGTTCTGCTAACACCAGTAATAACGTCTTAGGGCTTTTTTCCAAGGGTATTTGCTATGTTGCCTTGATAGCAAAATTGATGACTGGGTACTGATTCACCAATAGTGATATAATTGATACACACACTGCTTAATGCAAAGTGTATTTTGCAGATCTAGTACTTCTGCTGGCAAAACCAGTTAATATTAATTGCTTTTCTGAAGGCACTCCTCTTTTCTTTGAGAAGCCAACTACAGGCAGTAGTTGTAATGCCCTTTCTGCTGCTCTGAACCTCATGTAGTTCAACAAGGCCAAGTGCAAAATCCTGTACCTGGGGAGGAGCAACCTCAGGTACCAGGACATGCTGGGGGCCACCCAGCTGGAAAGCAGCTTCCCATAAAATGACCTGGGGTTCCTGGTGGACACCAAGTTGAACACGAGCCAGCAATGTGTCTTTGCTGCAAAGAAGGTTAATGGTATCCTGGGCCATATTAGGAGGAATGTTGCCAGCAGGTCAAGGGAGGTGATCCTTCCACTCTGCTAGGGACTGGTGAGGCCACACCTGGAGTTCTGCATCCAGTTCTGGGCTCCCAAGTACAAAGGAGACATGGACATACCTGGAGAGAGTCCAACAAAGGGCCACAAAGATGTTTAAGGGACTAGGTCATCTTTCCTTTGAGGGAAGATGGACACAGCTAGGACTGTTCAGCCTGGAGAAGAGAAGGCTCCAGGGCATTTTATCAATGTAGTTAAATACCTGAAGGCAGGGTGCAAAGACAGGACCAGAGGCAATTGGCAAAAACTGAAACATGGGGTTCCTCTGAACATCAGGAAACACTTTTTTTCATGTGAGGGTGACCAACCACTGACACAGGTTACCCAGGGAAGTTGTGGAGTTTCCATCCTTGGGGATATTCAAAAGCCATTTGGACATAGTCCTGGGCAACCAGCTCTAGGTGACCTTACTTAAGCAGGGGGAGGTTGAACCAAATGACCTCCAGAGGTCCCTTCCGACCTCACCCATTCTGTGCTCTAGGCATTTCCTACTGTCTCCCAAGTCTGTGGGAAATGATGGAGCTACTTCAGCACTTAACATGAATTTAGGACACTATGTTTACAAGTAACCACTTAAAACTGCAGATGTCATTAGAACCCTGAATTACTGTGGTGTGTTTTCTGCTGATTGCTGATTTTTATTTAATTTAAGTGTAAATTGGTAAGTGATGATGCTACATAATTTGTAAAGTTATGCCTGACTTTAACTGTATCCTTTGTGTTGTCTTCTCTGCACCCTTTAGATACTATGTGTTATGGATAAAAAAAGATTTTTCATTTACCTTTTTTTAAAAATTTTTACATATAGTTCTGTTTGCAACTGTTTTTATCAGCATTTTGTTCATTTCACACCAAAGTACAGACATAACTTAGACCTTGTGAGTTTGTGGATTTTTTTCTGCTCAGGTATTTGTGCGACTGTTAGCTCTGTGGAAATCTGTAGGCTTGATCAATTATTTTGCTGCATGTAACAAATCATGTTTAATCATATCTTGCAGCTAGAAACTAGAGAACAACACAAGTGTCTTTTTTATGGAGAATTTAAATTACATGAGTCATTTTTAAATCATTTGATAAAACACTAGACAGAAAGGGAAATTGTAAGTTTGACACAGCTTCAGTGATCATCCTTATTGTTACAAATACAAATTATTTGGTATTTTACCTTGGTACTGTGCTCTGCTAAAAATTGTACTGCTTTTTCAGAAAACCTAAAAAAGTATAAATAGCTTGTGTAGATCAATATAAACCTGGGTCTGTCTTCTAACATAACCTCCAAAAAAATGTATTTGTTTGTGGCATAGGCAAATTTTGAACAAGAGAAGTAAAGTATTAACCTTTGTTTATGCTCCTAACACATAAATATTAAAAAAAACCCCAAACCCTGAGTAACTTTGAATCTTTTCAAGTTTACTTTCACCATCACTTGCAATGCCATTATATATATGTTTAATTTCAATAATAGTGGACCTATTAACTTTATTTGTATAAAATATTTAACTTAACTGTTATGATTTTTTTTTTATTTAATACACATTATATTTTATAGCTTGCTGAGGTCTCTGCCTGTAGCTCAGCAAAGCACAATGTGAAAACACATCCTCTCCAACTGACAGTGTTATGTCATATACAGTTCAATTAGTACTGCTCATAGTTTGGTTGGTGCTTATGGATGAAGTGAAGGTGTTTTGCTTTCTGTAGGATAGTCCTTAAAGCATAATCAGCCCATTAAATTCTGTCTGCTTTCTGTGATGTGGTAAACGATGTCCATGACACATTTTTCCCTGGGCAAGTTTGATTCCTTAAAGGTGTTTTTCTTTTTTGTTTGTTTGTTTACTCACAAAACTGATATCCCCACTTTGCCTGAAAAAAATCCCAAATGTAGATGAAAGAATGCCTAAACTTAGCTCTTTTTAAGTGGCAAAAAGTACTTGCACAATGAATCTTTTTGCCCACTGAAAGGAAACCTATTTTATCCTTAAGCAATTTTTATTCTTTATTTCTCACTGAACATTATTCTTCCAATTTAGATTCTACCAGTATTTTCCCCACTTTTTGGTCTAGCTGATGACCTTCATAATACTGATTAAAAATATTTGCTCAGTCCTGGTTCTGGACATTCTCAACCCATGAACTAAACAAACTAGAGCACTATTATCCTTTATACTGCTCTTGCCAATATAATAATAAATAATGTATTATTCTCTTAAAAATAAAAAAATACCCTTATGAAATGTAACGTATTTGTACATTCATAGAGCTGAGTTGAAACGATTCATATAAAAGAAGCTGGCTCTGAAGAAGTAGCTTTGGGTCGTTGTTGCAATTTCATTTATCAGATGCTTTAAATTAACGGTCAAATAATTTTCCCATCTTTCTTGCTTCCCTCACTCATATACCTATGCACATACATATATGCTATTGCTAACAGAATACGAAACATTATCAGCGTTATCTTATGGAACTTTTATTAATCTCCATACCATATTGTCACAAAAATAAAAGTAATGATTTTGTACACCTAGTCTACCAATAGGAACAAAGGCTTTTATATTTGTTTTACAACCCTTCATAGCATGTTCCTGGCACCAGTAACAGCTAAAACATGTACATTGACAACATTTATTTTATAGGACTTTTCCTATATCATGTTTTGATGATTATGTGACAATCTACCACTTTGATGAAGCCATTGAAAAGGCAAATGGTAAGATGTATTGGGAAGAGCATTTTCGTTAATTACTGGGAAGTATTAACATTATGCCAGGCACTGTTTAAACCTTGTCCAGAGCATTGCATACAGTTGTGGCACTGTGCTTTCAGGAAAGATTAATTGCAGATGGAATGAACGCATGGGGGGGGGGTGTGTGTGTGTGTCACAGGAATATCAGAAAATTGAGTGCCTCCCTTGTGAAGTGTGGATGACAGCTTGTTATGTTTCTTTTCATCCAAGCAAACCAAAGTCTGAGAGGAGATGCAATTACTTTCCATATAAGTAATAATTAGAAGATGGTCACTGGAAAAGAAGAGCAACCTCCTGTGAAGTGATAACAACGGCACAAGGGCAAAAAGTTTAAATTAGCCATGAGTATTTACAAATTTATGGTAAACCCCAGAAGGTTTATAATAATAAGGGCAGTTAGAAAACTATGTGAGAATTTAAGAAAAGTGGGAGAACAAAGGGACATATTTTAACCACAAAATTAGCCAATCTATAAAGGGATTGAGTGATATGGTTAGACTGTATTTAAGGGACCATATAGTCCTCTAGTGCTATATGAAATACTCGTGTATTTACTATGGATACATAGATGCCTCATGTAAAAGCTAATTTGCCTTTACAGGCCTTTGCAGACGCCTTTACAGGACACAGATTTTTTTTTTTTTTAACCCATATTAAGAGTATTTGGTTTTATGTATGGAACATCCTTTCTCAATGAGAGTATCAGTAGTTAGTCGTTTTCTAGGTTTGCCATCTTTCTTTGTATATTGGTTTACAAATGCAGGCTTTGACTTTTGATTACTCTGTAATATGTTTCTAACTACATAAAGAATTTCTTAGGACAGAGAGTTAGTTTATGGTACATGGAAGTTAAATGATTAATTAGTTTTAAGATGCAACCTAATTCATAAATCAATATGCCTCTCCTGTAGACACATGATCAGAAGGGTTAGTCCATCCTTTTTGTAAATATTGAATTACTCTGTAGACATTTAACAAAATAATGAAGCAATTATGTGAGAAAATAATTTCATTTAAAAACAATTTCCTTCTGATTCAGCATTCTCATACTACACATTCTTTGTATAATCATAGAATCATAGAAGGTTTCAGGTTGGAA
>BOSO01023987.1:0-13226 GCA_018403395.1 Gorsachius goisagi | reverse complement strand
TCAACATTCTTCTAGTACTAAATCCAAAACACAGCATTATACCAGCTACTAGGAAGAAAATTAACTCAGTCCCAGCTGAAACCAGGACAAAGGTTTTGTCACTTCTGGGGGAAAATGGACCCCGTTATCTTAAACAAATGCAGTTCAGGTATAGTATCCATGGGAAAAGTGTGTGAAGGAATGAGGGAGTAAAGGAAATCTTCCGTCTTTTTTTTTTGCTGCATCTTATGATAAAAAATTTGAACGGGAAATGTGGAGATGCATAAGCTGGTTTTGAGACAGTACTTTAAATTAAAGGATTATAGGGTTTATTTTCAGTGCTGTCAGGTAGCAAAACTGATTTTAAGAAACATGCTTTATATTGCCAGTTTTGAAACGATGAAATTCCCAATGGTTAATGAAAGTGTCTAAATAATGTGTCTCAGTATAAATTTGCTGTACAAAATTAAAGACAGAACAATCAGTTATTACTGAATATTATGGGAGCTATGATAAGTAATGTGCTAATGTTCTCCAAAAAGGACTCAAAATGTAAATTCAAGGAATAATTAATTCTTTCTTTCTAATTAGTCTTGACCTTACAATCTAATGTTAAGTATGATTGTATAGCAAGACTCTTTTCACTAACTTATGTACTATCTATTCTTGGAAAGGAAACATTAAGGCAATGTAGATTTGTGCAAAGGCACTTCATTTAGGATTGTCTTTGGCTTTAATCACAGAATGGTTTAGATTGGAAGATTTCTCTGGAGATCATCTAGTCTAATGACCCTGTTCAAACAGGGCCACCTAGAGCCAGTTGCCCAGGACCCTGTCCAGGCAGCTTTTGAATATCCCCAAGGATGGAAGCTCCACAGCCTCCCAAGGCAACCTGTGTCAGTGCCCTCACAGCACTGACAGGATCAAAGGAAGAAAAGTGCCTCAAAATTACATTAGCTCACAAAGACTCTGTTTTCAAACAAGTATTATTTACTCTTTCTGTACAATATTTCTGCCTTTTCACCAGCTTTTAAAGTTTTTCAGTTTCAGATTATCTACTGAAATGAAATTCTGAACCTTGCCAGGCTAGACAATCTTTGCATGAATTTATATTTTAGGTGCAGATGGCATCAAAACCACATTGAATTCCAAGCATATTCCAAGCATATTTCCGTGATGCTTGATGAGACAAAATAGATTTAGTATGTCCTTAATGTAACTCCAGTGACATCAGTAGAGTTACAGAAAGGGTCAGTCTAAACCATTTAACAATATTAGCTAAATTAAAACAGAAATTAACCAAAAAGAAATTACTTTAGCAACTCATAAAAACTCTGTGCAAAGTAGACATTTAAGAACAATAATGTCCCTGAAATAAATGCATATCTGATAAATCTGAACTTTTGCTAAAATATTTATCTAACATTTACATCAAGAGTACTAGAGTATTGGATGAAACAAGCACAAAAAACCCCAGATGCAGATGTCTCTTTCTGGGAGCTGAGATGAATTGTAAATGAAATCTGAAGTGTTCTCTCTACAGTGGCTACTTTTGCAGCTATGCTTGGATTTGACCACTGAAGTAACATTAAATATTGTTATTTATGTGAGTTACTCTAGCCCACCATTTTCAGTGTATATATTTTGAAGAGAATAGGTCTAAAGTAATATTTTATTCCCATGACTACCTGAAGCAAAAACTGATGGGAAGCTCCTGATAAATATGTTTCTATAATAATATCATGTACCCTTGCAGCTGGCTCCAGAAGTTAGGCAGTGCTGCTTTCACAGATTATAGATGTCAGTAAAGAAACCTGAGCTACCTATTTAAGTTCTTTCCTAGAGCTTTAAGCAAGAATCAGCAAGCCCTTATCCAAGTAAGAGGGAGGAGAAAAGAAATAAATTTGAGTCCAGAAAAAAAGGGCAATTAATCTTTTCTTTTTTAATACTTCATTTTGTTGCACAGTTCCTGTGGTGATACCTCATTTGCAAATGCCTATCCATGCCATGGTAACCTATGTAACAGAAACATATTTTCCAAATAATTTGCATATACATTGAAATGTATGTGTAAATCTAGATAGACTATTTTAGTGCAAATAATCTTAATTTGTTTGAAAAAATACAGATTATTTTTGGATTCCAATGCTGTGAAATAGTGACAGACAGGAAAGATCAAATGTCCTTTTCTGATCTTCTCCATAAAAGACCAATTCCCAGCTCTTGGAGACATCCACAAAATACAGCACAAAAAAAAAAAAAAAAAAGGTGAAAATATTACAAACATTTTAAAACAGTGTTTTCCTGTGGATTTTATATTGAATTAGAAGCTCTGGTGCACTCACTTCATCTTAATGAGTATTCAGAATCTTTACGATAGATAACATGAACACAACAGGCCGTCAAAATCCTGCCACACAGGACATGGACACACTTTATCTGGCAGAGACTGGGAGCTGCAAGCAATCCCCATGCTCCTTGCAATTGCTGCAATGCTATAAGTGCCACAAGTGTATAACAGGAAACAGTGTGTGTCCCTCTTTCAATTACATTAGAAGCAATCTGATCTCATTTTAGGTCCCTCAATAATCCTGCTGCATGTAGATACATGTTATATCCATGGTAGAACTCCTCCTCCTTTTTTTTCTGAAAAAGCTGAAAATAAATACATATTTATTCTCATCCTTTTTTTCTCCCCCCTTGCTAAATAGGGTAAAAATATTAATCTTATTCTTCAAGTAGCATAACTGAGCTCTCCTGAGGCAGAGCATAGAGGCCACAGCACATCATAGAGGTTAATCAGTGCCAGTCAAGAGCAGAGCTGAGCCTTGCAGCCCTTGCTGCACTGTGCACTACTATTTCCTTGCTCAGTATACTAGAGAGCTCTCACTAACTGCCTAGACCAAATCATCCTTGCAATCACACATAACGATTTCAACACCTACCCCTTCATCAGAATTGTAAATACCTTCCCTCTCTTTTTAATTCTCTCCTGGCGTTTGGCACTACCAGAAAATATCAGCAAGAAAACACTTTTTTTTTTCCCTAGAAAAGGTAACTTGCTTTTAACAGAATTTTTTTTTCAAACTTCCAGATAAGTAGACTTGTTTCTCCTGTGTTTTGTATATTACTTCTTTCAATGGGATGAAATAATATTTACTTTGTTTCTGCTTCTAATCTAATTTCTTTGTCAGTATTTTCCTATGCTGTTCTTGACTAAGGAAACAGAAAGATTTGCAGACACTTTGGATAGAAGTCAAAAGCAAAAGAAAATATTTATAGCTGAAAACAGACAAGAATTTCAGCAAATCCCACAGAGAGAATGGATAAAACGACAGAACTTTCCAAGAAGGTCAGCGACACACTTTTTCTGAATCTAGTAAATGCAGTGCCATTTTCAGGAGCCATGTGAATAAATATCCCAAGTTCCCTCCAAAATCTTTTGTTATCCTCATCACCCCATTCAGTGGATGTTCTCATTCAATGTGGTCAGTGGGAGTGCTCACTGGAGGGAGCCTCCAGAGCCCTGCAGAGGGACAAAAGATGAATGAAGGATATATCCCTTACACTCCCTTTGAAGTACAGTTTATGTAGGAGAGTCCTTCCTTGAGGAAGGAATAGGAAACTTGCTCTTCATAATAACCTGCTGTGCCCACACTGCAGGATTATGCAAACTATGGGAGGAGTGAGGCTGCATGTCAACAAGAGCTATAAATTTATTTGTCATCTATAGGGATCAGTCGTATGGAGGTATGGTCTCCTTCCATCACATATGCCTGCTCTAATATCGTATATAATGCTGGTAAGCACCCGTAGTCTGGCTTATCTGATATCCTGGTAATAGTTCTGGCTCCTGGGCCCTCATGGAAGTAAATGAGCAGGCACTCCCCAGCCAAAATCCTTACAAAACCTTTGATTTTAGATTTGAACATAAAAATCATGAGTCTGGGTTCACAGTTATAAGAGGCTGTAGTTCCCATGCAGATACGTCTTCCCTAGAGAAATCTGACTTTCACGGCTTATAATTGCATATTTTATTTTTCTGGGAAAACTAAAACCATTAGTTTATAAGTAGGCTCTGCAGAACCTTTACTTTTCAGGCAAGTAGGCTGACTGACAGAAAAATTGGATCAATTCCTTAAGATGACATGGGAAGTGTGTTTACCTGGTTTTAAATGTAATATAAATTTCAGGTTCCTTGCTGCAATCATATCAACTTCCTTTCATAAGAAAGGAGTTAGTCAATGCTAAGCAAGTATGCTGAAGTGGCTTCTTGGGGTGATGCTGCTCTGTGTGCCTTGAGTAAGAAACATATGTCATCTCATTTAATAGCTTTGCCTGCTTGATACACCTGATACATGCACATAAATCTCCTCAGGTTTTCTGTATCAAAAGACCACTATTTTTTTTTTTTTTTTTTTTTACTCTGGTGAATATTGAGCCATTCAGAGTAAGCTGGCTGCAAAAGAGACTAGGAACTTGGTCTGGTCAGAAATGGAAGATTTCAGACTGTGAGAGAAACAAATTATTTCTTTCTTGTAAAATACATAACACATGTCCCACAGCAGCTTGTGATGTCGATAACTTATCTTACTGGCTATCCAAGCCATGTAGTTTAGCCTGTTCTAAGCTAACTATTTTTGGCTAAAAGTGTGTATGTAACTCAAGAGCGATATAAAGTATTGACTATTATACAGAAATCTGCTATTTAATTCACTAAGCAGCTTTAATAAAAAGTGCTTAGACTGTTTTAAATGGGGGAAGACAGGCTCATGGATTCTGCAGGCACTAGAATGCTCAAAGGAAGCACTGAGGTTTGGGGCATCGATGCATTTCAAAATGCCTTACATCAAATGAACAACACAGCACTGGTAGTAATCCACATAAAGAAGCATCTTTGATGCAGCTTTGTGCAGTCTCCCAGCCTCTGGATGATTGAAAAAGTAGTTCACTTTGTGCTCACAGACAGGCTGAAAAGAACTATTGGGTTGAACAAATCCACAATAAAAATGTAGATGTCATAGCACAGCAGTTTATATACATTACTGATATTGCTGCTCTCATCTTTGTGAGAGCTCAGGAAAACTACTCTGAATGAAGCATAGGTTCACAACATCCCATTTGGGGTTCTAATGATTTTTTAATGATAGTTTGAAATTCTGCTGTACAGTCAAAGGTGATACCTACTACCGAAGACAAATGAGAACACTAACAATTCTGCTGCTGGGGTGCCTGCCTTTAGTAGTGACAAATGGTAGAATTGACCTGTGCTGTACTGTCATGACAAGGCACTGTATCATCCCTGAATTATTTTGTTAACTTTGGAGGGGGAGCCTGCTGTCTTTCATCCAGAATTTATCTGTGTGATGCTAAAAAATGAGCCTGCGGACAACAAAATGCAATACCTCAAAAAAAAAATAGCAGGTAGATAATGAAGATCCAGATTTTGTAACACAAAACTGTTTGAAGGTCTGGGAGAGGGAGCCTGCAGGACAGGAATGTTTGGTCATTGGAGTGAGAGAAAGAGGATGGATTTTGATAGTAGCAAAGATATTTTCTATGATGATTTTTTATCTTGATTTTATTCATAAGGTTAAAGGGCTGAATCCCACCCTGTTTCTGTTTAGTTTGAACAACAAAAGAAAAAATACAGTCTTTGAGTGGCATCCCTACTTTTAACAAAGCAGGCTTTTGAGGAGTTTTAGGAACCCTATTCTCAAATCAGTTTTCTGGTGTATTTAGATTTCACTGTAGAGTCTCTGCAAAGTCTGTTTCATATTAAACCTTTTTAATCTTATAAATGGGGAAAGTAAGCAAAGTCTTAAGCAAGGAATGTGATAACTAGAGTAAAAAATAGAAACATGATTCAAGAGACTTTAAGGAAGAGGAGTGAGGAAATTACTTGAGCTTTGTATCACTGTGTGATGTCCCAGAGTCCAAGAACAAGCAACGAGAAAATAAGTCTTTTTAAAAGCAAACAAATAATGCTTACTTGGTCTTAAGATAGAAAAGAGCAGTAGACAGATTTAATGATAGAGGAATATGTTTAGAAATATTTTCCTTTCTTATATATTATATATTCAGTTATTTTTCTCTTATATTTTTGAAGTAGTAAACCTAACTCCAAATATTCTGACACATAGCTCTCACACCACACCTGTGGGAACTGCAAAAACATTTTTCAATGGCCAAATCCTTTAATGTCTGTCACCCTAAAGGTTGTTGTGCTTCCAAGAATCTATAGAATGATCTACCACTAAATTGCAAAGGCTTCATTGTAAATAGAGTCATAAATTGTAAAGTTATGGAAAGACATATTTCTTGTCAAGGGAGTTGCCAAGTTTCTTTGGCAAGGAGGGAGATAGTATGCAAGGAAGTAGCTGAGACTCTGCACTAAAGGTGGTTGCCACACTGAGTTCTCATAAGATTGCGATGGGTTTTTTCTCTCCCTCACATAGACACAAGATCAGAGCAAGGTGTAGAAAGATCTTTCATGCTGCTGCATATGATCTTAGGAAGGAAGAAAACAAAAAACAGGTTTTAACAGTTACAGTATGGGATTGACACGCTTTCAGAGCCCCTACATGTCTTTCTCTTTTTTCTCATTTTTAATGGTTAGGACCCATTTCTTAATTTTATACCAAAAAAGCCCCAAAAGAGAGTAAGAAAGTTTGTAAATTACATGGAATAGCTCAGTAAGGGAGACTGAGAGATATGAACAGGGTATGATACTGATGATTATAAGTAGTTACCTGGTATGTGGGATCAAGTCCAGCTCTAAACAGTTGTCAAATAATCATACAAAAATGAAACAGCTTTCGTGAAAGGAACTGTAACAACTCCTCTGTAGAACACCTGATCATCTAACAGGACAGACACTAGGGTGTGTGAGTCTTATTTTCAAGTTGGTAATCCAGATCAGGGAGAATTTAGGTCCCTTGCATTTTAGGAGACAACTGCCACCATTAGGCTATTGATTATTCTGTTTTAAGTTGTGGAATTTTCTCTCTCATTTTAAGCAGGAAATTCCACTATGGAAGTAAAATCCTAGTCAGCAGAGCTGACTTATTCTTGCAAACATACCAAATAGTGTCTCCAAGCAAGCAACATTTATAGTACCCCAAAAATGCCTTACTGAAAATATCTGATGCCTTCTCATGGAGGTTGTTACCCTCCTTTTTTCTCATTGTCTTGCCTATTCTTTGGAAGAAAGTGACTCCATGAATTTGGTTAGAACCCACGTATTTATATAAATTATAACAATGATAAGGTTATTCTCCTTCCCTCAAATCAAACTGTATGGTTAGTAAAGGAGAAACAGACTGTTCCTTTCAGTCTCTGTGCCTCAACAAATGGCTGGGACCCATCTAATATGAACATTTCCCTGGCTTTCTAAGATGGTAAACTAAGTCATAAAGTCAGAGGAAAATGTTGAGAAGGAAAGTGGCAATTAAAATATTACCCATTCCGGGGAATATAAGTGATCACTCAAGACAACACAGCTGGCATTGCTGGTGCCCAGAGAGAAAGAAAAGCTAACTGCAGCAAAACAGCTGGGGCTAGAAAACAGAAATAATTCACAGAACCAGAGAAGAGCAACAGGCCTGTGAAAGCCATTCAAAGGTGAGAAATAACCACATCAGAATGAACCAAAGCCTACCTTTCTAGAGCAGTCAGCACTTCTATCACAAAAGGTAATAAAAAATGTTAAATAGATCAATACCATAATTCTGTAAATCAACTTCCCATCTAACCCTTCTGCACCAAACCCATTCATCATCACCACACTGTTTTCTCCCTAGTCACAACGCATTACCTAACAGTCACATAATCATAAGAGCACTGTCTCAGCCCATGGACCTGGTAAAATCTTGCTGAGGACACTTAAATCATATGTTACCTTCCCCAGTCTGTGCCTCTGCATCCTGAAGTCATTGAATGTGTTATCAAAGAGGCTCAGGCTGCAATTCCATTTCATTTTTTTTTGCATTGATGGAGTTCCAGGTCAGGCACCTATATTTCATTCACCTAGGCAGCATAATATTAGAGAATGTAATTTCCTCTTCTCTGTCCCTGATTTTACAGGTAGCCCCCTCAAACTTTTCAAGAAACAAAGAAAGACAAATCAGACAGACAACCCTGAAGAGCCAACTATTTTAGCTGCCTAAGGCAGGACCTTATTGATTTCGACAAATATTACAGTGGGGTGTTTGGATAGTTTAAACCAACATAGTATTTTTTGTCAGTGTACTTTCATAAATTCATACTAAATTTCCTAAAATGTATGACTGCTGAACCTAATCTTAGCAGCTGTTTAATATTTACCTGTTTCTAAAGATTGTACTTCCGACAGTCTTCCCATTGAGCTTCTGGGGTAAGTTTGAGTTAGACCTCCTTTCCTCTAAATAAACCCACTGGTTCAGATGGCTAGGTTCAGCATCCATATTTGGTGTCCTTGGAAAGACCTCCTGTCATGGAGAGAAACAGCGTCACCTCCTCCTCTTTCTACGGATCAATAGAAATTCTAAATGAAAGACAATAACTAAGATTATTCCATAAGTGCTTGCTATTTTATTTGGCTTGAGGGGAAAAAAGAGAATATTTGAATTTTCTTTATGTGCTAATTATGTGTTGCTTTTAGTTTGTTCAGTTCACCAGACAAATGCAGGTTATGCAGCTATGTCTGTCAGGAATCTGAGGGCAGTTAAACCTTCTTCCCGCCTCATTTTTCCACGGCAGGATGGTTTTTTTAATCATTCCAATAACCCACACAGAACAGCCTGAATTTCTGTAAATTAGTAGACACTTTCTTTCCTGTTTGGATATATTAAAATGAAATCTCTTATAAATTATTTTGGAGTTGCTTATATCTAGTTTGTCTTACAAATTGAGTTTGCTTTTTACTTTCTAGCAAAGGAACACTAACTTTCTGCCATCTTTATCTTGTACCTGTTGGATACAGCTCTCATAATTTTTGTCTTTGGAGCGAATTTACAATTTTCTAAAAATAATTTCCCTGCAGTTCATAATATTTCACTGAGATGTTTATTCTGATCTTGAAGCATGTACATTTTAAAATAAAAGAATACATGAAATAAGTATGCAATTTACCTCATACTTCCTATATGATATACCACCTAGTAATTTTTCTACTGCAGAGAAATAAACCCATAACTATTAAGTCTGGTTTTCCTCCTAAGGTAAATCAAAATGCTCCTTATTTAGGAGAACTAGAATTATTCTATTTTTTCCCTATAAGCCTTCTCCCAGATTCTCCAAACAACATGACATATATATTAGGGCTTTACCAGATGCCAAAAGGAAAGAAGTGTGTGTGTGTGTGTGTGCGCGCGCGTGCGCAGCTGGTGAGTAATGATTAATGATGATCATGATGATTACACTCCTTGGTATTTTAGGGATTCTCACCTCCCTCTCAGATCTAGAATAGATAGTACACAGCTGCACACTGCAATTTAGATATCTTCTGCCTGCAGTTCTGTGATCTGATTATCAAAAGCAGTTGTCTCTAAGTCCTGCAGACTTCTGTGTGAAATCTAGGTGCTCAGAAAATATTTTACTTGTCAGGTTTCTCTGTCTATGTTTTGTCTACACCAGACATTTACACTACTATTTGTTTATAGTTATGAATTATTCTAGATTATCATTTCATTAGAGAAATTATATAAGGCAAAGTTGAATAGAACTGCTAAAAGTGTCTGCAGTAAGAAGCTGTTACATATAGGTAAAAGAGCTCTGAGTGCTATGATGGCTGAAAATATCAGGTAGAAAAAGTGAGTTCGGACTCCTTCAGGTAAATGAGAAAATGAAAGCTACCTCCCATGCCCATTAAAGCATCATCCAGTAGATAAAAAATGGATGCAAATTCCTCCTCTGCAGCAATTTTGGGTTATTTCCTAAAGAGAAAATTCTGTAAAAACTCTTTATCGAGCTCAATTATTTACCAGGTGTCATGTGAAAATAGTTCCAGGATAACAGAAGAGAAATAAATTTTTTTTCCCAAAAAAATTCCTATTAGTGAAAATTCATTCAGTAGATCTGAGTTTCAGAGATGTGACAGCTCAGTGTCTGCCATAATTTGTATCAGGCAAAACAATGATCATCTGAGGACAGACTGCGTTCCACTAAAATGACTCACGCAGAAATGGGTTGAAGTCCCTACAGTCTCTCTACCTTTACAGTCTCTCTTCTCTGGTAGTTCAAAGCATTTTAGTCTTCCTCTATATGAATGGACTATGCACACACATGTATAGAAACAAAAGGCAAAGTAAGGTTTTTGAGTCTTTTTTAACACTTCGGTTGTAAGGATAATGACTTGTTCTCTTTCTTCTGATAACTTCTTCCCCCCCCATCAATTTATTTCAGCAGTTGCAGCTATAAGGAAATTTGCAAGCTGACTTTCCAACAGATGAGATTTGGAGATACACTGTCTGGGTATTTTATACACAAAATGTATTTTGCATATACTTGTTCTGTGGCTCTGGAACAGCTCACGGACAATCTTGACTTCCAGAAAGCTTCCCCACACTCAGCAAAGCCCCGAAGCCCAGGTCTCAGAAGCCACTAGACCCCAAAGGCTGCTACCCACTACTGGTGCAAACAGAGGGCAGGTTCTGCTTTCTGCCTTAGCTCCCCTCTAATGGCAGAGAGAAAAGCCCTAGAATATAGAACATTACTGATTAAAACATAATGAGCAGTGAACTTTCTTACCAGTCTGTAACAGCAGCTACAGAAGATCAGCACTATCATCTTCTCTAAGAGCTTGGTGTGAGAATGAAACCCCTCAGGGGAGGTGTTCATTAACTATCTGCACATCGTTATCTTGATTCAGCAAAGCCTATCACTGGTTACTGCAAGGTACATTGTTTATGCTTGTAGGTAACTGAAGTGGGCCTGTTATTATAACTGATAAATCTGCAGTTTCACCACTAGTATTGACATGAAGAAAGATAAATTACTTTGAACACTTTTAAATACTCCATCTTAAGTTATAATAAATTGAAATGACAGAAAGGCTTTAATATCAAGAGCATTATTTTTCTTCCTGCATCAGTCACATGCCCCTATTTCTTTGGAAAAAAACTAAATTACTTGGAAAAATTAATACACCTCAGTATTACACAGTTTTGGGGATCCTTATCAAAGTTAATGCAACATATAAAAATCAATAAATCTGTGGACCATTAATTCACATTTCTTCAAATTTTCTATGGGACACCATAGAGCTGTTGTACAGTATATCAATTTTCTTCACCTTTTATTTTATATGTAAGACCCAATTTGCCACATAGGTTACAAGCTTCCAGTGATCACAGACCCTTGGATAAAGTACTTGAGAGCCCTTGCTTAGGTTCCTATAGTTGCCACATGATGCATCTTCAGACTGAAAGAAATGTGCTTACTTTGCCAACAGGCTGAGCTAGCTGGTTGAATCAACAGAAATAGAGTATCCTGTAACAGCTTAAGTGAGATATAATTTGCTCATTCAAAAGTGGTGATAACCTTAAGAATTTATTTGTGCTTTTAGGCATTTATGTCATTTCAAATCATATCCCTTCCACCTAGTGTATCTCATGGGAATGTTGAGTGTTGTATGTTACTATGAAATAAGATGACACATTTACTCATTAAAGTAGGAAAGTATCTCTACTCTGAACAGATGAAATTTAGAATAGCAGAATATTCATCCATAGTAATAAGAAAAAAAAAATGATGCTAAGTTATCTGCACACCCATGGAAAGCAATAAATCCTTCAGAGGTGCTCCAGGTACTGTAGGAATTCTAAGGATGATAGTTCCCTTAGAAACAGTACTGGAGAAATGGCAAATGCAACTAACAAAGTAATAAATGAAAAAAAAAAAAGAAAAAAAGAAGAAGAATAATTATAGAGTTTTAATCTAATGTTTACAGAGAAAATCCAGAAAAAGTTAAAGCCAGAAGATCTTAAAGCCAGAAGATCTTGTTCCCTCTGTGGCATCTTCAGTGTGATATTTGTTCCGAGTAATGATCAGTTATTAAAGGCATAAGCTATGAATAAATTTCCTGTTATGAACATATGGGATTGACTTACCAGTCTATTGTATCAGCTTTTCTCTGTTGTAATTCCACCCCTTTCATTGGAGTCACATTGATGTACGAGTGGTGTATCACAGCCGTATATCACTAAGCCCAGCCACTCTCCTAAATTAGAGCATGGTGAATTATTTGTCCCTCTACAAAACAGACTAAATTTTAGAATGCTCATTTATTATTTTGTCTTGTTTTCTATATCCTTTTCTTTATACTATTTTCATTCATAGGAATATGGGGGAGAAAGGAGATGGAATCTGAGCAGGGTAGGTATTATTATCTTTTATTGCCATCGAGTCTAATCTACCTTTACAGAATCACAGAACAGTTGAGGTTGGAAAGGACCTCTAGAGGTCATCTAGTCTAACTCCCCCTGCTCAAGCAGGTTCACATAGAGACAGTTATCCAGGACTGTGTCCAGACAGCGTTTGAATATCTCCAAGGATGGAGGCTCCACAACCTTT
This sequence comes from Gorsachius goisagi, assembly GCA_018403395.1. Classification (NCBI taxonomy): domain Eukaryota; kingdom Metazoa; phylum Chordata; class Aves; order Pelecaniformes; family Ardeidae; genus Gorsachius; species Gorsachius goisagi. The sequence goes on along the minus strand of BOSO01023987.1, from coordinate 695 downwards.
GTGGACAGACTGTTCTAGTTCACACTGAAAAATATTACAAGTATGACACTGAACATGTGGGAAATCTGTACCTTTTGGTATCTGTGATATTTCTGTTTAAGTTTTGGCAGTAAAAAGACAATAGTTTGAAAAAAATAATAACAAAGTGGCCAGTAAGAAGTTTGATTCACCTGAAATTCACCAGTTGCAACTCATTAGCTAAAAAATTCCTCAATTTTAATTTTCCAGTGAGAAAGCACAGAGAAAAGAGATAGATAAAGGCCCTAATGAATCAGAATCTTTCCATTACCATTCTGTCAAAGTGGCTAAAATCAGATATTCATAGAATCATAGAAACATAGAATGTTTTGGGTTGGAAGGGACCCCTCAAGGTCATCTAGTCCAACCCCCTTGCAGGGAGCACGAACACCGCTAACTAGATCAAGTTGCTCAGAGCCCCATCCAACCTGGTCGTCAATGTTTCCAGGGATGAGGCTCCACCACCTCTCTGGGCAACCCGTTCCAGTATTTCACTACCCTCATTGTAAAGAATTTCTTCCTCATATCTAAGGAAGGTCTAAACCTACCCTGTTTTAGTTTAAAACCATTCCCCCTTGTCCTGTCACAGCTGGCCCTACTAAAAAGATTTTCCCCATCTTTCCTATAGGCCCCCTTTAAGTACTGAAAGGCCACAATCAGGTGTTCCCGCAGCCTTC
>BOSO01023983.1:560-18136 GCA_018403395.1 Gorsachius goisagi | reverse complement strand
CAGAGCAGAGCAGAGGGGCACAATCCCCTCCCTCGCCCTCCTGGCCATGCTCATTTAGTTCAGACCAAGATCAACTAGTTCAAACTCCTGCCATGGGCAGGGACACCTTTCACTAGACCAGGTTGCTCAAAGCCCCATCCAACCTGAGTCTGAACACTTCCAGTGATGGGACATCTACAGTTTCTCTGGGCAACCTATTCCTGTGCTCACCACCCTAATTGTAAAAAGTTTCTCCCTTAGAAATGAAATATGGGAACTGTACTTTGGCCCCAGCCAGAGGAAGGCTTACTGTGGCTTGCTAAGACCCTCACCCTGTTTGTTTGGGTTTTTTTTCCCTGAGACAGCCAGGGCTGGACCAGGCTGGAGCCAGGTTCCCCTCTGGGCATGTCCTGCTGTGGGGCTGAGGACCTGGCTCTGCTCCCGCTGTCCCTTCAGTGCAGCAACGGCAGGGCTGAAGTGCACCAAACAGCCTGGGATGTTCACTCTGTAATAGCCCAAATCCCCCAAACTGGTTCCGCTTTTAATATTATTACCAGACTAATGGGCACTTGTGCTGTAGGTAGAACTAACGAGGAAGGTAATTATCCCTTCAGTCGTAGCTGGGAGAGAAACTTGATGTACCAGAGTGGCTGAGGAATAATTATTTTGAGGCACTAACACCCAATCATACACAGAGGCTTAATGAAAACAGACCGCAATAAATTGAAAATGGACTTTTGTGTCATTTACCAGCCATTTCTCTGTCCTTCCTACAAACCCATCCAGATAGTGGTGTGTCCGTCTGTCCCCCACCCCTCCTTTTTTTTAATGGTGCATGATACTTTTCTTTCTAAATGCCTTGGATTTGCTTTTCTACTTAAAGACTTCTAAGATGTTGTCTACAAACTAATTTACTAAACCTGCATAAAATGAATAGTACAGTCTCTTTGCATGACAAATCATTAACAAGTGACAAAAAGCAAATGGATTGTGGCACATTTATGGGACACCCCCCCACCCCCATTCTACAGATTGATGCAGATTTTGTTGGGGTTTGTTGCAATGGCTGAAGCAATAACAACTCTTGGGCTGGCTCGTCTCACACTTTAAAGGAGGAGTTTGGTTGAAATCAGGTACCAAAAGCAATTTAGCCATTTTTTTTAAAGAGAAGTGAACTCTGAATGCAGAGAGTTGCATCTTTCCGTATTAGGGCTGCATGGTTTCCTTCAAGGATAACCCAAAAAGTCCATCGGTGAAAGATGCCTTTTACCACCTTTTAGTGGATGAACTTCTCTTGCTTCTGTTTTCTCAAAAGCAGTTGTGCTGTGGTGTCTGCAGGAGAAGGATTACACTGCATCTGGCAAAGGAAATTACGGATTAACATGTGCATTATGTAGGAGAAACATTACAGGAAAACTGTCATTTGTACTTTGCAAGGAAATAATCCTTTAAGTCTCTTAGGACTGAAATAACTCCTTAGGTTTTTCTCCCCTTTTGGAATACCCTGTGAATCCTCATGTCAGAATTAGTAAAAAAACAAAACAAAGATCAGAAGAATCTGGACTTTTGCAACCAGAAAGACCAATGCTAGAAAAGAAATTGCAGAAAACGGTCCAGGAGTAACCAAAAAAACACCCCAGGCAGTCTGACACTGAGCTGCTGGGGTGCCTCCCTCCCGTACGGACTACCAGGGCTTGGATTTCGGGGAGTTATATTCCAGGTGCTGACTACAGTCAAGATATGTCCAGCTCCCTTTCTCCCTTACTATAGTGAAAACGTGGAGTAATGACCTGCAGAGGAGCTATATTGGTTGCACAAAACCTGAAAGAAACTGGCTTATGGCCCGCAGGCTCAATCTATAATTCTGATCATTAATATTGCCCAGGAGGAGCGCTGCTCAGAGGTCAGGAAACATTTTAGAACTAGATGCACTGAAATACCCACTCGCTGCTGCTCTCCTTAGCTCCTGCGGCAGTTTTCTATTTCCAAACCATTGGATGCTGCTGCCCTGAATTGCTCAGGTTTGCAGCGGGAGGGTCCTTCTGCCTGCATCACCCCGGTACTTAGATTTGCTCAAAGCGTGCCTAATTTATTTGCTTCCCCAGCATGTGGATTAAGGGTTTTTAAAACCGCAGTCATTGAGCGATGGAGGGAAGTGCTGATGAGAACAGCCACGTGCAGTCGTTCCTCTCGGTCCTTGCTCAACAACTGCTCAGCATCAGTTGAGTCTTTGCTCCGAAATGGCTTGTCACCATGGAAGGGGGATGCTGGACCCTGGTGCAGAGCACCCGTTCCCTCCATGGGGTTGTGCCTTTGCTCTCCAGCAAAGGTCTCAGTAACATCATCCCCTCCAGCCTGGGCATTACAGAAATCGTGAAGCTCTCACAGTTGTATAGTTTGCTGTTTCTCAGGCGCTCAGAAAGTTGTGGGATGTATGCCAAAGTCAAAAATTAAGAAAAAGATTTTTCAAAAATCCCCCCAAATGGCTGCCTGGCTCCGTGCTTGAATGGGGGACCCCACAGACACAATAAGCTTGTTAATGTTACCCCAAAGCTCTGCCTGGATTGTTAAGAGAGGTTGGGCTCATGTGCATTTACTGCGGCTGCTCGCTTTGCCCTCGTGCTCGAGATTGCTGCCTCCTTCCAAGCAAAACACCGAGCTGAAAGGTGAGGAAAAACCAGGGCCAGGGATCTAAATTTCAACACATCAGGTTGAATGCTGACTGCGATGGTGCTGGTTCGACTAAAACAGAGCACGGCACTGTGGGATGTTATTTTCGCTCGTGAAAGCTGTCATCTCACCATCTGATTTTTGGCTAAACTAAGTGCAGCTTTAAGCAATGATATATTTTTTTTTTTAACAAACTCTACATTTACATTTATTTTAGGTTTTTTGCTGTTTTGTTTTGTGGGTTTGGTTTTTTTTTTTTTAAAATGAATTCCTTGGAGTCTATTTTCCAGCCTCCCAAGAAACGGTTAAATGACTGAATCTCAAAGGTTCAAGTACTTCTACAAACAACAGTCACAGGGAGGAAAATTAACGGTTTTCTGTTAATGACTCATATTAGTCCTCTTTGGTGGTCCAAAGCGAAGGATTATATATTTTTTATTTTATTTTTATTTTTTTTCCCCCATTTCTTCCATATGCCTGTCATGGGGCTGCTTTTCTGATTGCTAGTTTTGTTGTTAAAAATGTCACTCTCTGTATTCGCCCTCCTCCCCATAGAATCTTTAAAACTAAACGCAGGAAAAATGGAATATACCTGTCATTTAGACCAGCTAGAACAAAGGTTGATAGAAAATACATTCCTAGTTTGAAGAGGCTTCCCTGCTGATTTTGTTTATCAGAAAATGGCAAGTTTTGTTCCTAATGGACTGAAATTTAAATAAAATCTGACTCTGGAAATAAAAGCAGCCATTAGGACAAAATAAAATTATATATTTTATAGGAGAAATTGAATTAAAATGCTAGTTTCCTTTGGTTAAATTCTTTTACATAAGGAAATGAATAAACGAGAGAGAGTGAAATAGAATGAGATAGAAAGCTGATTGTTGAAGTAAGCTTTTTAAAAATCAATAATCTCTTGTAATTTATATTTTTGAAAAAACTTTGAACAGACTTCCATACAATATCTTGAATTATAGCTACATTTCTATGTTTCCTTTCATTAGAGGTTGAACTAGGGGTTAACTAGTGTTTTCCCCCTGAGATCTCAGGTTCTTATCAGGCTGTGGCTTTGGACTACAACCTTCTACAAAAGAAAAGCCTCTCTGGAATCCGAGTTAATTGAACAATTTTATTTATTAACTTTTAATATTTTTTTTTAATCAGGTTATTTTGCCTGCCAGAATGGGAACTTAACCATCAGGGGAGATGGTGGAGCCAAGTCAGGGCTAGGGAAGTTGGTGGTTGCGAGCAATCCACCTGTTTGATCCTGAGCTTCCAGGGAGGCAGGTCATCTGGATTCAAGGTTCAGGTCCAAAAACGTAATGATTAGAATTAAAATCAACCTATATGCTCACAAGGTAACCTGATATATTGCTGTATGTGCCCATAGCCATTTTGTCAACCTTAGCTTAGCATGGCTAACTCCTTGCAGGTAAAGGGATTGTCCAGATTTTGAACACTGGCGTGAGTTTTCATTAAAATAAATGGCTGGGTTTTGGATAGGCAAATAAAAGAGCTTGTAAACCCTAAACTATTAATTAAATTTAAAGGGAAGGCTAGACCTGTATAAAGACCTTGTAATAAATTTGGAAGTCCATTCAAACGTAGGTCACAACTCTCCTTTTGGGTTCAATTTGCAGATTTCCCGCTAGAGGCAGGCGGCATTCCTGGACCAGAGGTAAAGAGGTCATGAGCAGTAGCAATAGTTTGTTCTTCCCCAAGATGTCCCACCTGGCCCCTAGGTGAGAGTGCACAGGAAATATAACCCTGGGGTATTGCAAATCCTAATTAAGATTGAAAAAAAATAAAAAAAAAATCACAAAACATAGATTCTTGAATTTTCTTCTCTCCCCCCCCTAAATCTTCCCTCTTTACCAAATGCAGTGTTTCCTAGTGGGTTGGAAGATGGAACAAGTCTGAGAGCACCAAAATGTGAATCTACTACAGGTAGAACTACACGTTTCCATCAATCCTTGGTTTTCGTAGCTGTAAAATGGCAGCCACGCAGCCTGGCTGTGATGAGAATGGCATCGCTAATCCCCACAGAAATCTCTGCCACCCCTGAGTGTCGGCAGGGTTATAATTATTGTCTTCTTTAAACAGCGGCTGGGGAGCTCTGTTAGCAGATGTTTTACAAGTGCTTTGAAGATGAAAATATCTAAATATTCTTATTACTATTATTATTACAGCTGTCCACAGTGATTACTGTGATTATACAGCACCTTTCTGACATGTCCCTAATGACAAAATGTCTTGTGGGCTGTGAAGGGGTTGAAAGCAATTCTTCTGCCCCACGGGAACATGCATGTAGGACCTGGTTTGGGGCAAATCAAGACATGGTATGGGGCCGGTGGTGCTGGGCTGGGCACAGCCCTGCTTTCCACAGCGGTGTTTGGGAGAATGGAAATCCTTGGGCTTTTTTCCCCATGGATTTGCCATCCAGAGTGCCTGTGGGATGCCAAGGCTGTGGGCTGGCGCTTTTCACACCATCGCACTGGTGATTGCCCAACCCTTTGTCCAGCAATGTAGAAATGTGGAGTGAATCAAAGAAATTGCTAAAATTGCTCAGATTACTTTAGAAAGGTGTAATGCAATAGTCTTGTACAGGGTTCTGCCTTTTTTTATTTCCTCCCCATCTGACTGAGGCTGTGGTTTAACAACCAGTTTAGGTGCTTCATTTCCAAATGAAGCCTAAGCCAAAATTTAAGGCCATGAAGCTAAATTTAGGTTCCCAGGTCTATATTTAGGCATTGAAATTGAAGTGGTGTGATGCCCCCTCCACTGGCTCCCTGATGAGCAGCACACAACACCCACTGAAATGAGCAGGTATGCGAGAACACTGCACCTTTCCAGCTCACGTCTCACATTCAGAATATAGGGTTTTGAGCCTAATTTTAGCAGGCTGAGTTGGAGAATGTTGGTTCTTTCTTGCTCATAGTTGATGCGGAAAAAGTCTGTTCTCTGAGAAATGAAATACGGTTTCATTTAATGGAGCAATTGTCTGCAAGAGGTGGATGTGTGACATAGGGCTTACCTGTTGGTGTATGCATGGGTTATGGCGTGGGTGCAGGATTTCAGAGCTCCTGGCAATAACGGTGAGGCAGAGGGGGACCAATGGCTATTACAGCTGCTTTTATGTTCTGTCGGATGCTGGAAATTGTTCCTTTTCCAAGTGGCAAAGTGTACCGCCATGGCTGGTCCTTCTCCATCCAAGGTAAGGCAGGACAAGGTCTGCTACGAAGACTGAAGGGCAGTGGGGTTGTGCAGAGGCTGCTTTTCTATCTGGGACTGTTTTGCTCAGGGCGCCATTGGGGGCAAAACAAGAGAACAGGACAGCTGTGTTCCTAGAGATGGGGACAGGGGAGATCCAGTTATGACACCTTGTGCTTCATTTGGGGTGCAGGGGCATTGATTTAGCTACATGAACCAAATGAGAAACAAAGAATCCTGGAAATCCTTGGAGTACTGTGTCCAGTTCTGGGCTCCCCGGTTCAACAAGGGTGAGGAACTGCTAGAGAAGAGTCCAGAGGAGGGCTACAAAGATGATGAGGGGACTGGAGCATCTCCCCTATGAGGAAAGGCTGAGGGAGCTGGGCTTGTTCAGCCTGCAGAAGAGGAGGCTAGGAGGGGATCTCATTAACACAGACAAATCTCTCGAGGGTGGGTGTGACGAGGATGGAGCCAGACTCTTGTCAGTGGTGCCCAGCACCAGGACAAGGGGCAATGGGCATAAACTGAAACATGAGGTTTCAATTGAACGTAAGGAAGAACTTTACCTTGAGCCCTGGCACAGGCTGCCCAGGGGGGTTGTGGAATCTCCTTCTCTGGAGATATTCAAAGCCTCCCTGGACAATGTCCTGTGCAGCCTGTTCTAGGTGAACCTGCTTTAGCAGGGGGTTTGGACTGGATGATCTCTGGAGGTCCCTGTCATTCTGGGATTCTGTGATCCTGGTTTGGACAGCTGTGCACTTTCACCAGTTGTATAGGATCCAGGTTGGGGCCCTTCTAAAGAATAACTGCTGGAAGCCAGCTTTTACAAAGACAAGCCAGCTTTCCGTGATGTTACTCAGCGTTGAGGATTTTGCTTGTGCATGGGTGGGAATATTCCTGCAGAAAGCGGTGCGCTTGGTGGAGGACAGGAAGGTCCTTGTCTGCTGTGCCTGAGCACCAAGAGCAGCACGCTTCCCTCTGAAGCTCTAAATCTTTTGAAATACTTCAAAAACATGCTCTGGTCTCTCCCTTGTCCAACGGCAATCAAAGCTGAATGAGTTGTTTACGTGCTCTTTTTTGGAAAGGTTCATTCCCCCTTGAAGATGAAACAACCCCGAATAACTTATGGCTGCCACGTGAGCAGGTCATGAGTGTGTGTTTGTGTGTGCGCGTTGTGTTCGTCAAACGCATCTGCGTGGTGATCAGAAGATACAAAAACCTCCCTGTATATTTGTGGGCAAAGTCCAAGTACAGACAAGGGTCCTGACAGTGTTTTCAGAAAATAAATTGCTTGTGGTAATCCTACTAATTTATCTGGAGGTTTTCTCCTTTCCAAACAAACCTGCACCAACTGCAATCACTTGTAACACAGCCAGTTAATATGCTGGTTGTATTTTAACTCTCTCTTTGAGTAGTTCAGTTACTTCTTTCCCACTTGCCTATTTTTTTTTGGTTATTATTTTATATTTGATTACATCCTATTGTATCTGATACTTACCGGAATTAAGCTCTGCTCGCCGTAATGAAACCTCAGTAAGCCTGGAGTGCTTTGGCAAAAGGAACCTCAAGCTGGTTTGTCGAGATGGTTTTGCCAAGCCCACACAGCTCTAATTACATCTTTTCACTGGCCTGTTTTAAACTGTCCCCTCTTTCCAAAGTCTTTTGTGTGTTATTCAGAAATACATTGTTATAATGAATACAGTATGTTTAGAATAAGTTTCATTGGATTTGATAGCCAAGCAATTGTACGTTTTTATTAGAGGTACTGAAGACTTCCAGTGGAGATAATATTTATACAGTGGTCCAGAATTGTTTGCATTTAGAAGAATAAATAAAATGAATAATATCCAAACAAGATAATTAAAATGTCAGTTACAAAGTACCTTTAATTTGCTTTGGCTTTTGATTTGCATATTCCTTCCTTTACTTTGAAGACAAAGAGAAATACACTTGATACCAAATCTCCAGCTCTCTAATATATCATGTAATAGCCAAGTACTTCCCTTTTGGACTGTATTTACAGTAAGATTGCAGGAGTGCACTCACATTTGCATCTTTGGCCAGCGTTTTTCAGTACACAAACATTTTCTTTCTGGCTTTGTCAGATTCTAGCTTCCATTTTTTTTAAATCACAGCCTTGTGGAGGATCAGAAAAGACCGAACCCAAAAATGAATAAACACACAAATTCTTGAAGTTGCGTGTAGAGCTTGCTAAAAGCTGTGATGGACAGGTAGTTGGGGATAACAGTTTTCATCAGCCACTGAAGTGTCTTTCTGTAGGTACCCATATTTCATCTAAAAAACCCCACACAAACCAAAACAAACTCCCATCTTATTATATATATATAAGATTTTTAAAAGTATGTCACACACAGATAGTTAGGTAGATATAAGTATATATGTGTGTATATATATACACATAGGAAAGGGGAGGAGAAAGGGAGAGAGTAGATCTGTTAATCACAGATATTTAAGGCCTCTGGACTTACCTGCTGTGGAATATTTTCTAAAGAAGTGGACTTTTAGACACTATAGGACTGTTAAAAGTATGTCTTTGAAGCTTACTGGCAGCATAAGATGACAGAAGTGCGTAAGTTACAATAAAATCTTGGCGAACCTGTTGCTTGTTACATAGCTGGAGTTTTCTGTTTGTTTACAACATTCAGCACTTCTTTTAAAAATCTGTAAGCTTGCCATACCTGGAAGTATGTTTGTGGTTTGGATGAGCAAATTCTTTCTTGTACTTTGTGTACATGGCCACTTATTAAACAGATTGGACACTCTTTCTTCTTTTTTTTTTTTTTGGTTAAACTCTTTTTTTTTTTTTGTAGCTATTACCATGCCTGTGCCATGAATTAGTTGTCATTACTACTTATTGGTCTCCATTTTGATCTTACCTATGGGTACTTTGCAAAATCTGTTGGGATTACTCAAGATGAAAGGGTTACTATGCAAATATAAAATCTTACTCCCCAGTATTTGTTACTGGTTGCAAGGCATGGATTTTAAATGAACAACTGTATGGCATCCTGGATAAATAAGGATGCTGGCTAACAAAGCCTGTATGTCTCTGACACAAGTGGGAAAAGCAAGTTTTTTGTTTTTATAATAGTTATTTCTACTCTCAATTTTTCTGGCATGCTTTGTTAAGTAGATCTTTCTTTCCAGAGACTGAAATGTACTCCTCTTTTGCTTTTCTTGAAAATTAAAAGCTTCTACCTTAAAGAAGTGAATGATACATTATCTGCTATCTCTAAATTGAACCCATTTGGAGCTATTTGCATCCTGTAGAAACCTACAGCTGAGTGCTGTGCTCAGAGGTGTAATGACTGGTTGTCACAACACGCTGGAGGTGGCCCCATAACAAAATGATCCCCTGTCAATCCCCTTGCAGGAAATGCATTGGCAACCTGTAATTCGGCCTCAGTATTAACATCCTGCCTGGGTTTTGTTAAATAGCACTTTCTAGGAAGTAGATCTGCTGAACTTGTGCTTAATAATGTTTTAAGGGGAATATTTGATGGAAGTTTTAGAAAGCATCACATGGGGTTAACAGTGATTTGTCATTTGTTTCTAATTAAAGGACTTAATCTCTTATCACTAGAACAGCCTATTTTTTTATACTAAACGCACAGATGTGAATGGAAACATATTAATGAGATGTCATACTACACAGTCATTTAGTGTTTTGTTTAACTTAAACATAGCAGAAAATATGCATCTAAGTAGACACATGTAATGACATTGAGATAGAATTATAATTTCCTACATTTGCATAACCTTTAGCAGCATCCACTTTAGATCCACCTTGCAGTGGTTATTCTATATTCAAAACTGATGTTTGTTATAGTAGTAAAACGGTCTAATATCACGCAATGACATTGTTTTCCAGGCAAATGGCCTGTTGTTTTCCTTAAACCTAGCATAAGTCTGTTCGACTTTGTTGGCTCTTCTTAAGAGAAACAAAATGCACCCAATCTGACAGTCGTGGTTACTGCTCTTGCCAAGTGATGAAAAGCAAAGGCTGACCTCACCCATAGGTACTGTACCCGTTATGGTCAGGTACATAACAGCCACTTTCCTGCCGAAATATGTAAAAACTAGGAAAAAGTGGCATGAGTTAGTATGATATTTAAGGCCCAAAGAGATATTTGGCTCACGTGCTCTGGCACATGCCATCACACATCACTCAGTAATATCTCTATCAAGGTCAGATAAGCTGTGGATGAACGAGAGAGGGCAATCATTTCCGAAAAGTCACTTTCTCAAGGACACAAAACAAGTTGGGATTAAAGCAAGGATGAATGAGTTATTTAACATATTCAAATCCACTAATGAGGGAATTTTTGAGTTGAAGTATTCAGTGTGCACATTAATAGGAAAACCTTATGAGAAATGGAAGGTTTCAGTCACACTAGGTATAGCAGAGTGCCAAATAAATATAATCGGTGAAGAATTCATCAAAGTTATACATTATATTTTCTTTACTCCGAGAGGCGCGTGAAGCTGCTGCTGCTCCAGGTTGGTGACTCCAGCTCTCCTGGCCCATCCCTGCATGCCAGGACAAATGCCATCGCTGACACCAGACACCAGCACTAGGTAATGTCTATGCGGAAGACGCCGGTCCAACTTTAGGGAAACCATTTCCTTTTTTGACCAGAAGATTGGGAGTTAAGACACCTGGGCTTTATTTCACTGGCTGTCTTATGGTACCACTTGAGACAAATTGCTGAGAGCTGAACTGTGGCCCCACTGCAGTGGGTGTTGACGTTTCCTTTAACTAAATCAGAATTTCTGCTTTAATTCTGCATGCCAGACTCTAAGCTAACTTCTGTGGGAATCAAACCGTGACTTCAGCAGTAGTGCCTCTCTGTGTTGTTTTGGAAGAGTAAGAAGGGCAAGAGTGAGCACTACCCCATCTACCTTAATAGCTACAGTAAAAAGGTCTAGCATTGCTGTTGGCTGTTGTGGCTCTCAGAAAGCATGGTCTTTACTTTTTACTGGCCTTTTCATATAGTTAAAAGTAACCGGAGGAAAAGGAAACCTGCTCCAGTTTTCACTTAAATTATGTATAGTTATCTCGCATGCAGAAAAGACTAGATGGTTCCCATGCTGGAGGCAACATCAGATGGAGCGGTGCTGGGTGCAGGTAGTTTTGCAGCTCACTTTTAACTTGTAATGCAGATCAGAAAAGGTGCAAGGTGCCCAAAGTTGCGGTAGCCAGTGGGACGTCGGTGGGGCTCCTTCCTTAGGGAAAGAGCTGATTGCTAGATCATGACTGCCCCAAGGACTGCTCGTGGTCCTGCACCACAACAGCCTATGCAATCTCAGCAAAAATACTAAATTTCCATGCTTTGAATAAGGATAAAGTCAAATAAACATAACACAGAACTTAGAGGTCAGAGGTTTTCTCAGCTTTCTTCCAGCTGGGTTTTGCATAACTATATTTTTTTTCAGAAACTGTTGATTAGGCATGGAGAGAAGTAGTAGCTTGGCATTTATGTCAGTTTTAAATGTTATCCAGAAAATTAAGATTATTTATAAAACAACAGCAGTAGAGTTTAGCCAACTATGAAAATCAATTGCCAGAAATCATGGAAACCATAAAAATTAAAATTTGGTTTGAAAAAGAGCTTGTAATGTTAAGATGAGTTTGATGTATTTTCCACCAGAGAGTTCTTCTGATGTCAGCTCTAGCAAATAACCCACGATTTTAGTGATTTTATTTTTGTGGAATGAATATATATGTATTTATATCCTAGTAAGGAGTAAAATAAATTATTAAATAAGCCAATGTTTTAAAACAAAAGTGCCTGTATTTTTCCTCTAAACTGGTTTATAGAGATTCTGAAGTAACCATGCTATGGCCAGTTTATCAAAATGCAGTAGTTGAAAGTCAGTGAGGATTATTTATGTCAATATTCTTTTGCTTTTAATACAGCAACTCCATCTAACTGTCTGATCCATTACACTTCAACAGATTTCTCAGTCAAAGAAAAAAAATTAATTAAAATAGTTAAGGCAGAAATACAATGGAACAGCCGTAATTGCCTTAGAATAACATTCTGCACACGAGGTTGCATGAGTAAGCCTTTTCACGTGGGTAAGAAAGGTCCTTATGTATTAATTTGGAGATTTAAACCATGAATGAACATAAACCCATGTTTTTCCATTCAGAACATTTGGACCACCGTGCCTGTTTCCCTTAGTGCTTTCTTTTGTATTTTCTTAGTCAGAGACCACTTATAGTAGGTGACGTCCCTTCCTTTATAACACATTGTTTCTTTTGGCTGGCTTGGTTATGATAATTAAGACTGTGCCTTCACAATTCCAAATTTTACTCTTTCCTCACTTGTATAATAAGTTTTCCTAAAAATGAAAATAATGGTATGGTACAAAGAACCCAAAGCCATGTCTATATAGTAACAGTTAAGGACAGCTATATAGCAGAATTAGGTTATTTAATGTGCAGTGGTTTTCTCAGGTGGCTCTAACCTTTGGCTGTTGCTGATAGTCAAGAACAGCTCATTACTAGAGGGCTCCATAAACATGTTTCCTGGCATTATGAAACATCCTTCCAGAGAAAAGGACAGAAAAGCGTTATTTTTATTTAGACAAAAGTTCTCCTTTTGTAAAGATGTTTTCCTTTGCTTAATGAAAAGATTGTGATGCAAGTGAGAATATTTCCATTTTTTACTCTGGCTATCAAATGCAGCAGGACTAGATGGCCTTGAAAGAAAATAAGAAACTAATTGAAAAATTGAGTGCTTACGTACACTGGCTAAAAAGAAAAATTAGATTCAGTTTTGGAGATGAGACCTATGGTTTTCAGTCTTTGGCTTTCTTATTTTAGTCACTCACAGGTTTTAATGTTGAGTGAAATTCAAAGTCTGCGCCACAAACTGCAGAATAAGCCTGGTGGTCAATTTGGCCATCACTCTGTGCCTCTCCCTGTGACAAGGGCAAAGACTGAAATGCTTTTCCATTTCACCTGTGCATATTGAGTGGTCAGGCATGCTACGATGGCAGACTTTATTATCAGGGCTATCTGCATACCTAGCAAGGAAAATGTTGTGTAATTTGAGTATTGAAATAACAGGTACGTTTGATTGCATAGATTCCATGTCCAGAGAACAAAGATTAATTTTGTGCTTGCTAGAATGAAACTTATTGAATTATTGTGTTTTTCTCATAAAAGAGCAGCATAAAACCCAGGTAGGCCACATCTACACAGAGTTGCCCCAAACTCTCCATCCAGCCTCAGATCCACAGCTGACCGAGAGACTGATGGTACTTTCAAGTGTGCAGAGAAAGTTGTCAGCCCAGAGTTTTACTAAGCATTTCTGTTCTCCTTTCTGCCCTCTGTACAAGTTTGAAAAAGGCTCATAAATGGCAAAAAGGCAGTTGCATACAGGAAATGTAACTTGGCAATAAAAGCCTGTTTTGAAGTACACTACATGGTTTCTGAATAAATATTTCTTTAATGCATGTAATTACCGGATCAGCAGAATAAATGTGGTCATGTCCTTGTAATTAATACATTGTCAAAAGTTCATTTAAGTATAATAATTCCACAGGAAAAATGCTGTCTATGTAGTTTGTGCAATAATTTGTTAAATTAAGTGCAATAAATATAAAATTATTGGTAGATATATTTTTTAAGTTCTTATTCATTTCAACATGCCATCTAATACTCTTAAATGTATTTTTTTTCCATAAAAAGAAAAGATGCTAAAATTAAAAGCGCTGTAATAATGTTTTTTCTTCTTTTTGCTAAAGGAATTTTCAAGCAGCACCACTTAGTACCGCAGCTGCAGTTGGCAAATATTTAGTTAAGAATTGTGTAATCAAGTTGGCAGAGGCTTGAAGATCCAGTGAGGAATGCGCAGAGAAGGATGCCTGTTTATCCACTATGGAAAAACAAAGTGTTTATCCCTAGATTTGGTGTCATACTTCTTCAATTCTACCCAGAGCCAATAACAGGGCTGGGTTAAATGTTACTACTGTATGGAGTTTTCAGCAATGGGAAGAGTGTCGTTCCTGATACTCGGAGCTTATTTAAAATAATTCTTCAGAAAAGGAGTGTTCTGATTCTTCACTGCCAATCTCAAAGTGGTGACTTTTGTTTGGTGCCCAGGAAAGCAGAGGCTGTGGAGCGGTGATGTGACCATGAGTACTGGTGGTGGCCACGGCCAGGTTACCCAGGAATATCAATTTGTCCTCAATCAATGTATACACTTTGTTGACTCCTGGTGAACTACATAGTTTAGAGCAATTTCTGCTGGTTTTATACTGGTTGGAGGAGGGCTGATGATATCTGCTCTGGCACAAAGCTTGTTAAGGGGGTGGTGACCCATTGCCACGTGTTGAGCATTTTTCAGGCAGCAGAATGACATTTTACTGGATCAGGGCTTTGTGCTGTACAGTCATGGCATTTCTAATCTGGCACTAGAACTCCTTAAGTTCTATGTACTATATTCTTGAATCCCGGTCAGAGATTAGTTTCTCACTTGACCACGCATATGACAAATTAATGTTAAAAATAGAACTGGAATTCAACTCCCCAGTTTCTAAACTTGTGCTCAGTTGGTGCTCACAAGACGGCATCTCTCCCATATGACGTAAACCACAGAATGACTAAGAGACTGTAGGACTTTATCGTACTCCTAGTCAGACTCTTAAATTTATCCAGGCAGTAGAAGCTTCC
This sequence comes from Gorsachius goisagi, assembly GCA_018403395.1. Taxonomy (NCBI): domain Eukaryota; kingdom Metazoa; phylum Chordata; class Aves; order Pelecaniformes; family Ardeidae; genus Gorsachius; species Gorsachius goisagi. The sequence goes on along the minus strand of BOSO01023983.1, from coordinate 3,573 downwards.
TATTCTGTTGGTGGAAACACTAAAACTTCAGCTTTTATTTCTTACTGAAATTTCATAGTATTTGGTAATGTATTGTCCTAACAGAGTTTAGCATGAGGGGCAATATTTGGAGAATATGGACTAGGAAGGGGATTAATGTGGTTTCAACTGAAGCTGGAAACCTGGTTGGATGAGCAGGCTCAGAGAGGGCAATAGTTAATAGGTGGATTAAATTCTAACCCCTGGATATCTATGAGAAGTGATAGAACCCACAGGGTTCTCTGAGACTTACTCTGTGCTAACACCTTTATCAATGACCTGGAGGCGGCAATGGGGTGCACTCCCAACATGTTTGCAGATGATGCCTGGCTAGGGATCCAGGTGATAGGGATCAAGGTCAGGGCTTCCTTTCAGAGGGACCTAGACAGGCTGGGGCAGTGGTCTGGTAGAAACTATAGGAATATCTTGCCCCAGGAAGGAATAATTCCTGTGAAAAATTCTGCTGGAGACCATCTGGTTAATGAGCAGGTCTAGGGAAACTGCCCAGATGCTGGTGGGCAGTGAGTTGTGTAGAAGCTAGCAGCACCTTGGGCTGTAGGAGCAGGGATGTGGCCAGGATGTGGCCTAGAGAGAGTCCAGAGGAGGGCTACAAAGATGATGAGGGGACTGGAGTATTTCTTTTATGAGGAAAGGCTGAGGGAGCTGGGCTTGTTTAGCCTGGAGAAGACAGAGGGGATCTTATAAATACTTACAAATATCTTAAGGGTGGATGTGATGAGGATGGAGCCAGACTCTTCTCAGTGGTGCCCAGTGCCAGGACAAGGGGCAATGGGCACAAACTGAAACATAAGAGGTTTCAGTTGAACATGAGGAAGAACTTCTTTACCTTGAGGGTGATGGAGCACTGGCACAAGCTGCCCAGGGCGGCTGTGGAGTCTCCTTCTCTGGAGATATTCAAAGTCTGCCTGGACGATGTCCTGTGCAACCTCCTCTGGGTGAATGTGCTTTAGCAGGGGTTTGGACTGGATGATCTCTGGAGGTCCCTTCCAACTTCTGCCATTCTGTGATTGATTCTGTGATTCAGAAGCTGAGGGCTGTCATTATGTCCCTTTACTCACCGCTTGGTTTGGGGCAGGAGGGTGAGGGACAGCAAGCATTAGTTGGAAAAGTAGACGTCTGAGCTGCGTACAAGGAGGAACTTTTTTCCCCCTGAGGGCAGCCAAGCAGGGGAGCAGCTTGTTCAGAGATGTGCCATTTCCATCTGTGGAGGTTTGCAGGGCTCAAGTGGATCAAGCTCTGAGCAACCAGGTCAGACCCCAGAGCTGATCCTGCTGGGGTAGGAGGTCAGGGCAGAGACCTCCTTAACCTCTGAAATTACTCTGTGATCCCATGGATGTGAGGAAATGTTAAAAAAAATCAAAATCTGTAAATCTTAGACATACTTTGTCAGCTCTCAGTTACATGTTAAGAGTAAATTACAATATGTAATGAGAATCCAAAATCATTTCTGAAGTCTGTCAGCTCCAGCATATAACCCCCTGAATACTGCGTTTCAGCGCAAACACTTATATTTGCTCTAGTGAGATATAAATGTTACTTGACCTCAAAAACAGGTCATGAAGCACATACGACATCTTGCAATTAAGCTGAAAGATTCATTGACAAACATCATTCAAGTTGTACGATTTAGATGGTTACAAGAAACCATAAAAATGTTGTGATATTGCAGGGAAATTGGCTCCAATGGGTTCTATATTATATCTTGGCATTGAGACATTGTATGCAGTAAGACTAAAGCAATACTGCTCATAAACAGAGGAACATTAATTATATACATTTAATTTTATGTCACATCACACTTATGGAAAACATAAGAAAATTCATGTATTGTAAATGTCATCTTTTTTCCTGAAGGAATTTTCCATTATTATTTTATGATGATAAAATAAGGTGTACTGATGTATTCTCAAAATAATTTTATATTTATTTTTATGTATTTCAATAATATTGAGTCAATAAAGATGATATCAGGAAATCTATGAACTATAATGAATTTTATTTACATTTTTATTATAGCACTAACTTCACATCAGTTCCCTTCAAGTGTATATTTGAAAAAAATGTGCAAATCATCTCTTTTTAGCAAAACTACCCAAAACATCTCAATCACTTTTGTAATGAAATTTTTATTGCAGTGTTTGAAAATATTTACATCAGCAAGAAAAAAATGTTCATCAAATGAGGCCATATTCTGGTAGAACAGGGAAAATGGAGTAATGTAAGCAAAATATTACACGGTGAGAGCTGGCCCTTGACTTAATAACCCTTTTCTGGAAAATGGTGGTGGTTGTATAGTAAGATGAGTGTATCTCAGCATGAAGAGAAGTTCCAGAACGTGTTCAGCAGCACAGTATTGCTAGATGAAGCTCCCCTTTTTTTTTTTTTTTTTTTTCTCTCGAAGTTGTGCTTTGGGATTGTCATGGTTGTATTAGATGGGATTGAGAGTGGTTCTCAAGTTGTAGTCGGAAGACGCTGTTATCTAGGTGCTTTAACCACTGATTACAGTCAGAATCAGCCAGCTGTGTCTTCAGAAGTGTTTTTAACTAAATTTCTGATCAGGAAAAAGGTGTTTCTGGCAGGGAGGACTGACAGGTCTTAGCCACCTCTAAACTGGTGGCTCTTCATTTGGAAGTGTTAGTGGCACAAACGGTGGCATTTGTTTAGGGAAACCATCTGGTAAACATGAGAGTATCATGCACCCGATTGCATTCCCAATCACCGTTTGAAATCTCAATAAACTTTTAACTTTTGAAACACAGGCACAGAGGACACTTCCTTGCCTCTGTGGAGTGACTATCAGGTTTACATAGTGTTTGCATACTTCCATTTCCAAAAGCTGCAAAGTCAACAGCCAAAAATAAAAGCAAGCCAAGTGCAGCAACAACCCATGAAAACCTCTGTCCACTGGTTTTCAATTCTCTTTTATTCATTTTACCACTACAGCTTAGGGCTGGGCTTCTGGATTGGGCCACTG
>BOSO01023981.1:0-19609 GCA_018403395.1 Gorsachius goisagi | reverse complement strand
AGCGTGAGGCCGCCGTCACCCCTGACTCCGCCCACGCTGAGTCAGAGCTGCCCGCTCGTTAGGAGCTGGCTCTGAGGTGGGGCGGGGGGGGCTGGGGTGCCCTCCCCCTCCCTGTGCTTTTGGCTTCGCGGTTCTGCCGCTTTTAGGAACGGGTCCCCCGGCGCGATCCTCCGCTCCGGAGCCCTTCGCCTCGGTGTCTTCGCCGAAATGGCGGGTACACGGGGATCACTGCCAACTTTCTCTAGACTAAACTTCAGAATTTCCATCCCTAGTGAATTTCAGGCTATCATTCAAATTGGGTCCTATAATACTTGAAATATACCAAGTGTAATGCAGGCAGTTGTTATGCTTTTGACTATCGAAATACATGAGGTTGGGAGTTTAATATCCCTTGGCTTATGAAAAAATTGCTGTGCTATAAAGTGAAAAATATTGACTTGCAGAGCAGTGTTTGAAAGGCCAGATACAATTGGTTGTATGGATCAGTAAATGTACAAAAGAAAGGACTTATTCTTTGGTTTTTATTCATCTGTCATGGTTTAGTCCCAGCTGGCAACCAAACCCCACCCAACTGCTTACTCATTCTCCCACCCACCCTGGTGGGATGAGGGAGAGAATTGGAAGGGCAAAAGAAAGAAACTCGTGGGTTGAGAGAAAACCAGTTTAAAATTGAAATATAATAATAATAATTGTAATGAAAAGGAAAGCCACAGGAAAAAAAAAAAGGAACAAACCCCAGGAGAAACAAGATATGCCACTGCTTACCACTTGCTGATTAATGCTCATCCCATCCCAGCCAACTCTCCCCAGTTCCTATACATAGCATGATGTTGTATCGTCTGGAATAGCCCTTGGGCCAGTTGGGGTCAGCTGTCCTGGCTGTGCCCCCTCCCAGCTTCTTGTGCCCCTGGCAGGGCATGGGAAGCTGAGAAGTCCTTGACTTGGTATAAGTGCTGCTTAGCAACAACCAAAACATCAGTGTGCTACCAACATTCTTCTCACCCTAAATCTAAAATAAAGTGCTATGCCAGCTACTAGGAAGAAAATTAACTCTGTCCCACCTGAAACCAGGACACCGTCCAAATACCCTTTTAGGTCACTGAGTATTGTAGGTACAAGAAGCATGTAGGGTTTGGCCAGAATTTTGTCTCCCTCACTTTATGTGTAGACAAGCAATCATTCCTAAACTAACAATTTAAGACTCTGACATCCAACTATGTCTCATTTATCCCTTACAAATCTCACAAACATAAAACCTGACACAAGTTTATGCCCTGGTAGTGTTTACTATTTTGTTGAAGAATGACCTTCATGCTTATGAAAAGAACTAAAAGATCTATGAATGAACAGAGAAAAAAGGGATTGTGGAAAGAGGAAATTAAAGCTGCTCCTCAACATCACCTCATTCAGTCCAGACATTTTGACTAAATGTAGTAATAGCTCTGACTGGTGTAAAGCACCCTAAGTCCTGAATGAGAGCATCTCAGTGGGCAAATTCTACATTTTGAATACATACTTTTTTTTTTTTTTCTTTTTTTAATTTCTGGGAAAGACTTGATATGGCTTAATCTGATCCTTGAAACTGCAGGCATTTCCAGGTAACTGGTTTTACGTCTTAAGTAATATTTACAATGCTGGAGCTGTGATGGCAAGTTTGTTGGCCTGTATCAGATAACCCAGAGACATTGTCTGTGCAATACGTCCAGTAAATAAGCTGAAAAGAGGAAAAAAGGGAACCTCTTATCCTCCTGCCCTGAGTTTGACTTCATTTTTAGTAACTCCTCAGCTCTGAAAGTTTAGACAATTGTCAAGCCTTTTTTTCTTCAACAGATGAATCAGTAAACTACACACACCTGTCAGAAATCACAGTCAGTTAATTAGCTTCTGAATTGATGCAGAGGCAGTACAGATCAGAGTCTAGCAAAACAGCTGGGGGTACCTTAACTAGCAATAAATAGGAGTCTGTTCCTTACCTTCTGCCCTACTCTTGCTCACTCACACAATCTCTTTATATTCCTTGTATATGATGCGGGTGTACAAGTCAAAGATTAACGGTAAAGAAACACATTCTGTGTTTATAAATGCAGGAATACTAAAGAACTGGTAGGAGCCACAGTGCTGCAGTAGATGAAGGTGAAGATCTAATGGAATATGCAATTACTATATGCAGCATCATTCTTTCATGTGAAAGCATCTCATTAGAAAGAAATTATATATGAAGCATGGGGATTTGGAAGTAGTCCTGTTTATTGTCATACTACCTGTCGATCATGGGTAGACTTCAAAAGGTAAAAGGTAGAATTTTGTACTATGAAAAAATAGGTCAGTGACAGGTGATATTTAGCACCGCCTATTCATTGCAGTTACCATGTTTGCCAGTTTAAGATACCTTGTCTTGATTGCTTTTGACTTTGCTAATCACTAGCCATCTGCAATGCAGTTTCCCATCCTCACCATCAGCTGAAGTGCTGTTGGAATTTTGAGGTGGCATGTCCCACTCTGTTAGAAATAAAGAAAAAAACCAACAAAACCCAACAGAACTCCCTCTTCTTCTTTACCATTTAAAATATTAAAAGACCAATTAACTCTAATTTACGGTTATTTTTGTTCACTAATTCCCCACAGGTGCTAATTTCAGTGTCACTTTTGCAGTGTAGGTCAACAAGGAATATCTTGAGGTAATCTTTTCCTTACGCTACAATGACTTAATAGTGATTTTAATTCCACTGAAGTATTTCAGATTCAAACAGTGCCTTATGAATGGAAAAATCTGTATGTCGTGGCCCTTTGTTAAAAGCTTGAGCTATATTATTCTCAAAGATAATTATTTCTCGTTGTGTTATTACTCAGGTAACTACTGTTCTGTGTGTTCAGAAAACAGGTTTGAATTCGGAGATAAGCTGAATCGGTTGCATATATTTTTCAGATACATCTAGCCTTCTTGCTTATGATTAGCGATGAAGAATTTAGCCAGATTTCACAATTGTGACAATTTTGATCATAGTAAGAGGTTGGGCAAATCAGACAGCACTTTATAATAATTTGGCAAAACTGCTGTCATTTTCACAGGAGAAAAACTATGGTGCTCCCAAACTCACAAAATTTATGACACGGCTAACCTCATGATGGCACTCTCTTGAGCAGTTTTTACTTTCGAGGTTTGTTAGGTTTTTTATTTTATACAAGCTGATTGGTTTCTGGATATTAAGCTGTTTGTTCTTTCTTTGGCAACTGAACTTGCATGGAATTTTTTCCATTTCTTGTCTGGATTACTTGGTCTCATAACAGGAATCCTTTTGTTTAATAATTGTTCATTAATTGTCATGCAATGAATTATTAGATGGATGATGAGAAGAGCTTCTTCCAGTGGCTGGCAAAAATATTTCCACTGTGAAATACTTCTAGTATTGGTGATGTTTTCCTTGCATGAAAATTTTTGTACAGGTAATTTCATGGCTCTGAATATTCACAAATAGGGTCTTCATGCTGCACAGGACTGGACATATTACTCTTCAGTATATAATGGATTTGTTCCTATGAGCTTGCCATTCAGAATGAGAAACTCTAGGAGGAGTCTGAATTTTTTCTGTTGTCCTGTGCCAGTGCATTTGATACATTTTATTTTTAAATGCTGTTATTTGTATGAACATAAAAACCTAAAAACATTTACATAAAGTAATGAAGGCATAGACTAAATTCTAGAATAGTGGTTATGTTTTAATATCTCTCTTTTATTCTTCCGTACAGTTTTATCTGTAACCATTGGAATGTTGACTATGTAAATAGAGGATTAATGGTGTTTTGTGACTTAGGTCACGTTTCTACACTGGGTGTGATTCTGCAATTTCTCAGCAAGGCTTTAAGGTGCAGAGTACTCCACTCGTATGAAAGCCAGTGGGAACCAAGAGCTTCCTCTGCCTCTTGGAAATACTGAGCACCATGCAGCCTTTGGATCTCTGAGAGGTGTTAGAGGTAAATCTATCTTTTGTATGTGCATCTTCTTTTCCCAGTAAAATTTACTGCCATATTACATCATAACACCTCTGCACTATGCAGCAGTAGAAAAGCAAGGGACCTCTGATCCAGACTTCAGATATTTAGCTTATAGGAAGCAGGAAGCAAAAAGGCTTCAGCATCAGTGGTAATTCTCAAGCCTTCCCAAGCTATTTAAGTTCTTAATCAAACATAAAGCTGAGTGCCAAGTGCTTAATATTTCCCTTAGGAATAGCAATTTCCTCATAAAATCAAGTTTCCATTAGCAGATGCAACAAACTTGGGAGCAGTGTCCTTGGGAAAATGAGTAGATCACTGTTGTCAAAAGTTTCTTGTCTCTGATGTTCTCTGTTCTGTGCATGCACTCATAAAACTGGCACAGGCTGCCACGTGCGATTTTTCTTTGTTTCCTTGTTACTTAAGTTCACTAAAACAATGGCGATGTGATTGAGAGCTGGGTCAGGCTCAGTGTAAATATCAGCCTGGGAAAAATTGCATTTTTCATTGCTTAGCACTTGCTATTGTGTTTATGCTTGTTATCCTTTCAAACCATACAAAATTGGACAAGTGTTCAAATTTCACAATAATTTCTCTTTTAGTCAGACCTAGACCTCAAACTGACCAGGAGGTGAACCGATGGGAAATGGATTCACTTTCATTTGCAATGAAAAATGCACAGGGTGTTTTGCAGGAGAGAGATCTTTGTTCAATATGATAAATGGTCATTATTACACTATGGAAAGACTGTGGAGATTTGTGTCTGAACGTGAGAGGAGAGGTTTCATTCCTTAGGCATTGATGCTACAAAAATCTGACACCCTATAGCTGTTTTGCTACAAAGTCAAGAGTTTTGTCCAGCTTCTAGACTTCCATATGATATTTTGTGGCTCCATAAGAATCCTGCCATCCAACACGGCTTCTGCAGGGCAGCAGAGATGGTTTCAGGAATTGGTTATCCTGCTTTCTCTTACCTAAAGTATCCTTCCTCCCCATAGTCCAAGCACCTTGGTTCTCAAGGGGCTTTGAGATTTCCAGATTTCACAGCCACTAATGGGGCAATATTTAGTGAAGAGCTTCTTATCATGTGGGGGTGAAAGGGGGAATGGTCTTTCAATAACTCAGACCATATTAAGGGAAAAAAGTTGTTTGGTTTTTTTTTTTTCTCTTTTTCTGAAGTTTGCTGCCTTTGGTATCAAGGGAGGAGACTGATAGGGGTTCATATTAGGCACTAAAGCATAGGTTTGCATATAACCATGTATATGTATGTATATGCATTTCTAAAAAATACAATATTAAGAATTGCTATTCTTTTTAAATAAATTTGCTTTAAGCCTTTTCCACCTGCTAGCAGTCAGTATTCACAGATAGGAGCATGAAAATAAAAATTACCTTCTTAAAATTGCTTTGAGTCCACTGTCTGTGAACTTGAAACAGCATGCATTTCCCATGTATTCAATATGGCTTTTGAAATAATTTTATATACTGTTTGCCAATTAGATAGTTTCACATTCTGTTTACAGTCAGCTTCACCCTCTTGTTCCAGTGGTATCATTACTAGTTTCCACTATTTAGTAATTTTACCTCAGAATTTTTTACTTACAGTGAAAAAGAAGGGGCAAGGTGGTGGGGCAGAGGGGAAAGCACTGTTATTCATGTGCAAAACTCTAGCAAGTATCCTTTAGGCCTAAATTCAGTACAAACCCTATAACTGTCAGTAAGGATTTTACAGGGGTTAATTACCTATATGGAAAACTGGCAGTTTTTCTGGTTAGTTACCTATTAGCCCGAAGGAGAAACTAGAACTAAATTGCCCTTTATGATGTAGAAAAATAAAACCATACAGATAGCCAGTTCCAGAAGGCAAAACAGAACTCTAGCTTGCTGCAGAGATGGAGTTCCCCTTGCAGAGGAGGTGTGGTCCCCAGCAAAACTTACTGGTGCAAGTCTTCAGTGAGGAAAGCACGATGAGTTTGTCCGGCTGCATTTAAGGCTTGTCTGCATGCTGAAGAACAGCACAGCACATCCTTGCAGCTCTTATCTACAGAGTGATGTGGTGCACTGGTAGAGGGCTTTGTCTTTATTCACAACACATTCCGTGTGTCTCGGCAGGGGAGGAAACAACACTCTTGCTTGTCAGCCTGTCCTCTGCCACCGTCTGCAGAATAAACTGAACTCTAACTCACCATTTAAGAAAAAAGAGGGAAAGGTAGAGAGAGAAAGGGATTTGCTCTCTGGCTTATTCATACATTAGCTCTCTGCAAAGGCACAAAGCAGAAGGGGAGCAGCATCAGCAACCTTGCAAGCAATGACTCTGTTTCCAATTAATATGGTCTGAGCTACTTTGAGAAGCCAATTTATTACTTACACATATAACACTTGAGCTTTGCTGAAAACTGGATGTGCCAAGCACACCTTTGCTTCTGATTTATACATAAAGACTTGCATCTTTCACAGAACAAACCTTATCAGGAGAGATTCAACCAAGGCAGGTAAGAGATTTCTACATGTGTCACCTTCTACATTGTTAACGTATGTTAACAAATATTACTTCTGACTACAATGCCTGGCTGTCATTGAGCACTTAGAACTACTGCATTTGTCCTTATGTTATGTTACCTTTGAGCAAGTTTAATCCCAAGAACATCTGCAATATACGTTAAAGATGCATTTTAAATTTTTCATAAACATTAAATATCATAATGAATTGTACACCTTAAAAGTTAATTTTTGAGTGAATATGTTCATAGAATGTGTTTTGAGATCTATCTCTTACTGTTTCTATATGATGTTTAATAATGAATTTGTAGCATTTAAAAATTAATTTATTTGCTATTATGTTCTGATGCATGGGATTAGTGCACCAATTAGATTAACTTTTCTAACACATATTCACAGGCAGCCTCAAGGGATCTATCTGAACAGTTTTAAGAGTTTAGTCATGCTTATCCCATTTGCAGAAATATGGGTATGTGCTTTTGCACATGGCATAAGTGATTTTTTTTTTCTTTAATAGTCAAGTGCATTGTTTCATCAATGTGCAACTCAGTAAAAGTAAGGAAAGTAGTATGATAATATTACAAATATAGTCCATGACCAACTATGTGAAACAAAACGTGATGGTTATAATTCAGTACCATATAAATAACAACACTGCTGATATTTAGCAGGTCAAACAATAACAAAGCACTTTTTTGGACACAGAGTTAGAACCAGTCTTCTCTGCAATCTTGACACTGTCTAGTAGTTGGAGGCAGAGGGTAACTGAGAAAAATATATTGCCAAAGGTTTCATCTTTATGAAATTTATAAGACAATAATTTTTTAGGCACTGGCTGGGTCTAATCTTGTGTGACACATGTCATTTTTGCAACTCTTTGTGCTTAACATAAAGTCCAAATGAATCACTGTTATAGGATGAGAGGAGAGAGCTAAGAAAACTGTAAGAGGGTTGATAATACAAACTGCTCTAGTGGCATTGAATGTTAAATTTAAATATCACTTATTCTAGTAAGTGCATAAATAAGCCTTTTCTCAAAGACTTGCCGCTGACCTGTAACTTTATTTTCTGTTTGACCTGTTAGCAGTCTTTTCCTATAGAGTTGTTCCTATCTAATTGTTTCATATACACAAAATTTTCAGTGCTAATAGAATAAGGACTTTTGATTAAATTTTCTGTAGTTTTTAATTTGACTTTGTTATATTACCACTAATCAAAGTGGAACTTGGACCAGCTCTTACGGTGCACGTGGTCTTGGGTTTTATCCAGTAGTGACTCATTGAAAGAATGTGAGGAATTAAAAATGGACAAATCTCATTGCTTGTTGTAAAGTTTCTCATTTGGGTTATTTTAGTTCTGAGAAGATGTGGATATTCTGTGCAGAAAATAAGCTTTTGCATGAAATAGTGCAAGTTTCCAGATCTGTAAGAAGCCAAAGACTTTCTCTGGAACGTTTTCACATGTCTTTTCAAAATGTGGTGGTTTCCTGTAGGGAGAAAACAGCAGCTCTGCATTTCTGGGAGAAATGTTAAATCTGAGTAACTCAAAATAAATAAAAAATCTGCTGCAGTTTCCTATTAAGTTATTGCCTAAAATTTGCAGCCTCAAAATTTTTATTTGTCTCAAACTAGAAAAATATAAGGGAATAGTAAAAGAATAAAAAGTGTGAAAGTGCGTGATAGTTGTTTCTCAAGCTTTTAGACCTCTGGGCAGGAGACAGCTTTGGGCTAGAGCCAACAAAATCTTAAATTAGATCCCTTAAGTGAAACACATCAGTGTAGCTCTAGTGACATTGAAGGAGAAACATTTGTTGAGGATCTGGCTTTTGGAGAGCAAACAATATACATGTTGGGATGCTAATGCTGTCTGCATGGTTTCTACAGGGTTGCTAGTGCTGTCTGCAGTGCTCTGCACTACAGGGCTGGGTGAACTGTGTTCTAGCAAGGATATTTGCAGTTGAAGAGAGTAGGGATTAAATGAGGAGCCCAGGTTGGCAACCAGTAAGTAGACTTACAAAGAACATCATAAGACTTTGAGTCCTATGCTGGGCAACTTTCTTTCTTTAGGAAATTGATAGAAGAGACACTGGGAAAGTTTGAAGGCACCTTAGCAGAGATCTAACGATCTCAGGACTTTCATATGCTCCCAGAAGGTTGTCCCAGAACAAATGTAGTGATACAGGAAGGCTGTGCCATGTATCATTATAGTAAAATGATGTCCTAGAAGAGAAATAAAGCAGTCTGTTGGAAATGCCAGTTTGCTATGTAACCACACCTGCAGGAGAAGTTTCTGGTCCTTGGTTAATCCTGGAGCATGTCTCCTCAGCACCCTGACTGACAGAGCTAGGCCAGCAGAAGTCATAACAGAGACAAGGCATAAATCACATTTGCAGTGTCTGAGGGAAATGCTTATCTACTATAAAGCACTATTCTCTCTGTAATTAGAAAGCACTAGAACAGTGACAGTTTATGCCAAGTTACTATTTGTCCCAACATTTTATGCAACCATCCAGAGGTTTGTTGCTTGTACGGAGTCTGATGAAACTTCCATTTTTGTCATTTCACTCTCTGGTCTCTCAGGAGCAAAAAATGAGCTTAGTGCAGAGAGCCATGTCTTCAAGTAGTTCTCTGTGCCTAGAGTGGGGCAATGAGCTATTCAGGGCACTTTTGTCAGCCCTGCACCAGCCAAGAAGGCGCCTTTCTGTAACAGAGAACGAGAATTGTTTTGCTCTCCCTTGTCTTGTCCTGTCGCAGTAGGAATAATGCCTACTGTTTTACCCTCTGAGGAGATGCATGTTCCTCTCACTCACCACCTCCGTCCCACCTCCAGGACTTATATTACAGTATTTGTTACTGGCATTTTTCAAAGTGCTGTGGTGCACTGGTCCATTGTTAGTGAACTGACATTTATTAATTCCTGTCACTTTAAGGTTTGCATTGAACAGCTTGAAAATGTATTTTTTTCCCACACAGAACAAGTTTGGAGGCTTTTTCAGCTGAATGCATTTATGCAGAAAAAACATTTGTTTACTTGCTCACCCAAATGAGCAGTTTATGTATACATAAAGATGCAAGTTAAGAAGCCCTTGATATTTCTAATACAGACTTTTTGGTGTGATAGTAAATATATGAGTTTCCAGATCTCCTCCTTCTACGACGCCCAAACCACTCTAAAAGCTTACCTTTCTCTGTTACGCTGTTTGTGGCGTTGCAGGCACTTTGCCTGGTATTGCGTGGTGTTTGGGGGGTTGTAACTCGTTCTTTGAGTGTACAATCCCATGTGTCTACCTGTTCTATTGTTTCTAAGTTAGACAAAGGAAAGAAAATAATAAAAGTTTCATGCCTTCATATGCAGCTTTGCACTCCCTCAGTTAAAATTTGAAGCCTTTCAGGAGTATTTAAACAATGAGGTTGATTGGAAAGCGTGTCTGTTCTGAAACGTATTTTACTTTCACCCAAAGGATTTCTGACTTAGAAAGCATTAATATCCTATTTCATCATGAATTATATTCCTTCTTGAAGAAAAATACAACCTTTTAATTAACTGAGATATATATCACAGAACGGAATCGTTCAGCACCTTCAAAGCATAATTGATACAGGATTCTAGGAAAGGGCAAACTCTGCTGCAGTGACCAACACCGATAATTTCTTTTATGAAGAGAAAGGATGTTCTTGAAAAATGGTGCATATGGCTTGCCTGAAGCATCAAATTCAGGAAAGTCTAGACTTGTAGCTTACTTCTGAATTTTTCTTTCATGCAGTATATTTAATTTACAGTCTTCTTGGAATTGCTTTCTTGTTTCCAGTATTTTGATGTTTTGGAATGTAATGGTTCAGTTTAGATATGAAGGATGGTATTTACCTCATTTATGTTTAGTCGGCTTATTAGTCTAAGCTGGCCCTATAGTTTCCCCTCTTTAGTCAATGAAGAGGCTTATACCTCTAAAAGCAGTTTAGCAACAGGGGTTTAAGATACATGATATGAACAGACTCAGGAGGTTTCCTTCTTTCTCTAGTGACTAGAGAGAGCCTAGATAACTATAGAGGGCCTAGATCATAAGCTTAGATTAGACATCTAGCTTTAAACAGTCAAATAAAGTAGTAGTAGTGCTAGATGTATGACTGTAAGCCTGTGGAGAAAGTGCTTGGTCTAAAGGGCTTGGGTCAGGATTAAAAATGCTGTAGTTGATGCAGATTCAAATTTTCAACACACCTAGATCCTTCTTCAGCACGTATCTGCTCTTTAAACCGGTTCTTACGAAGAACAGACTAAGTATTAGAGCCAGGTTAAAATTGCAGTTTTGGCTGCAGACTTCTCATGATGGCATTCTGGGATGGTGAAATGGGTAAGAAGATGTTCCTTTACTGAGATAAATTGCCATGAGAACAGCATGTCTGACAGCGCCCATAGTGAAAACCATGTATTGAAGTGGATGGAAAGAGTTGAAAACTACAGTGGTTCATCCTAATTCAAAGTAATTTCTGAATTTGGCTTGAAAAGCTATGTTCAATAAAAATCTCAAAATTGATACAAAGTGCATTGCCTGGTTAGCAGGTAAGATCATTTTAACGTTAGAGAGGACTCGAAGAGTTTTTTCGTGTGATTAGTTTAAATAGATTTCAGTGGGAGCTGCTCCTGGAGTGGGTGAACCTTACCTCCACAGTACTGTTCCACCCCAGTATGTTCCCTCCACGTTTTCTGTGTCAGCACCGGCAATACCGTGACAATATGGGAATTTGGATCAGATCAGAGATCTAGCTGAAAATGAATCCAGTAGAAAGTAGCTTGTCCAGCTCCTTACATATCTGCACATGCCTTGTGTTGATGCAAGGGGAGCAAGGACAGGGTTGCATGATCAGGAGCTCAGAAAGAATAGGGTTGTCCATTGCAGCTCTAGCATGGCCTTAGATTCAGTAAATTGCACCTTAAATAGTCTCTGGAAACTGTATGCTGAGGCAGTGTTTTCAGTACCTATATTCCATTTACTGCCTATGTTTAAATTATCAATCCAAAGATGATTATGTCACTTGATATTCAAAATTGGTGTCCCAGTTCTCTCTCTATAACTTTATGGTAGGATCTCTTGGCATTCAAACAATTCACTAAGCAAGGAGATGGAATGTGTTGGCTCTGAATGCATTCACGGATATTATAATTGACTTTTATTATCCAGTCAATAATGTGGATCTATAGTGCATGATGCATACCGTTGTTAAGTATGCATTCCACACCCTGATAGCCCTAAAGATGTAGGTGCAGTGAGTGTTGTGATATGTATTAGAAATAATCAGTGTGAGGATATAAAAAAGCCATTAGTCAGGCACATCAAAATCATGAGTTTGGCTTGGTACCCAGAAGATTTTTATTTCAAGATAATGAATTTAGGATGGTTCTCTGTATCTTTTGTGTTTGGTTGTTTAACCGAAACTCAAATCATGCTTTCAAGGATTTCTCCATAACTGCTACAGCCAGGAATATTTGGTTGGTTGGCTGGTTTTTATTTACAAAACTAGTCTTTTCATGCAATCACAGGCTTCAAGGAGTTGAGACTTTGAAACCTCCCCACTAATATTATGAAATAAAACTTGCTGTACAGACTGTATATAAGATTTAGACCAGTTTTACAGTTATGGTTTCTAATAAGTGGGACATTGAGGCCAAAATCCTTTTACACCAATGAAATACTGTACAATTTTTTGCAGAAGTTTAAGTCCATCCTGGCCTATATTTTTTGGTTAAAGTTACCACCTCCTGAAAAAGAATTAAAATTGTTCAATGTGTAGATGTGATAGCAAGGGGTAAGGTTTAAAAAAGGATTAAGAGAAAACTCATTGCTGAGTGATAGAAAAGCTTCACTTTATTTTGAGAACGCAAGGAGATGGAGAGAAGTGTCCAAGCTGTGTAAGTACTTACAGAACTTCTTTCCTCGTGTAGTTCTTACTTGCCTGTCATCTGCCTTTAAGACCAATGTTAGATAAGGTTTTGTATTTTTGTTCATCATTGTCTCTGCATTAGTGATGTTTTAGAAAAAAAGATTTTCAAATTAAGCATCTGTGTTTTCCTTTATTATGTGCAAGGAAGTATTACTTATGTTATGGTTGCTTTGAGGCTCTGATAGACTCCTAATTAATTAGTTGCTATTGCCAGATATGTATATTGTAAATAAAAGCTATGGGGTTCCTATAGAAAGGTTGATTTAATACCTAAGAAAAAGGAAGGACTCCTGTGTATTACTGAATGTAAGTCTGAATGTTCAGGTGTCATAGAATGGGAGTAGTGGATTTCCACAGCACCCATTTTCAGTCTCTCATATAGAAATGGTACTTCAGGAATCGGTGTGAGGACAAGCCACTGGAGTCCTTTACAGTTTCAAGGATGCCTGAAGGCTCTCTTGGGATCATGGTTACCCACAAAAAAAGACTCATGCTGTCTTTAATTTGTAAAATAAAATCACCAAAAGACTCCTTAGTCAGATATACATAACTTTTTTTTTTAAATGGAGGTGTTAAATAATTATTAAATATTGATTTTATACAGATAGCACTGTAATATTAAACTGCTAATAAATGCAGACCCAGCTGAACTATGACATTATAAACTACCTTGCTACAGACCCAGATAAGCCTCTGTTTTTCAGTGTATTCCATAAACTTTCCAGACACAACTCTCATATATTTTTCTCATAATGCACTAAACATATGCAGTCCAATCTTCTGTTAATACTCATAACTCATAAATGATGATTTATTTTCAGTAGGAAACATGTGGTTGGTCCAGATGTTCAAACAAAATGACTCCCAACAGGCTGGCAGCACAGGTTAATTCAAGAATGGGCAGGTCTAAGTTTGTGTAGAACAAAATTTGCCATAATTCAAAATGAGGATGCAATATAAGAAAGGCAGTAAAATGCAAAAGAACTGGAAACAAATTATTTTTCTTCTAGCTTTTAAGTGTGAGGAACAGATTATGTGCCGCCTTCTACATTACAGAGTTATAAAATATTTATAATTTATTTAATGAAGGTGATAAAGTAATCAAACAGAATATATTTCTAATATCAACATTAAATTAAATTATATTTTTTTTTGCTTCATTCAGGAAGGAAAGTTAGGATTTCCCTAATTGTTAGTAAATGATATTTAATTGTTTCTTTAATGCTTTTTGTGTTCGGCGTGCTCTGTTTAATTTCTTATCCTGGAAGTCAAGAGTGACTACTGCTAACACCAAAAAGTTTAATCTAGCATCTACGTTTGGTTATTTGAAAGCCTGTTGTATAATCTCTCTACCTTGCAGCCATAGATCAGGGATGGGTTGCAGGTAGAATGTTTTCTTGCTGCAAAGCTTCATCTGCATATTTGCTTAAAGCTTTTAGAAATGTCTAGGCAAGACTGTGGAAAAGGAGGACCTTCTGTTACGTTAGGTGGGTTTTGATAGTGGCTGATAAGCTACAACTTATTTATTGCTTGACTTGTATTATTTTCAGATCTAGCATTTGCTTTTGGCAGTTCTGGACTGCAGCATTGTCGTTCTCAGGTCTAATAAGTTTCATACCCAAGTATCCCATTAAAGAGTTAATCCTCATTTTTGTGGAGCCACATTTGGTATTCACAAACTGACACCATAAAATGTTAATGGTAATTGACAAAATCTCCTCTATTTTCTGACATCTTTCTTCTGATGTAGAAGATGTCACTCACTTTATGAGAAAAGCTTCCTATACCATTAAAATTAAGAGGGATTTTTATGCTCAGTATGTTTCAGGAAGAGGCATACATACAGCAAATACCTTGATTATTTACAAATAATAAGAGGATACAATAAAAATTAGCTCAAATTCTCTTTACATCATATCCTTTCCTTATCCTTATGTACAATGTGGATACTGGTAGCTCATATATACTTTGTTGTAATATCTTCTTATAGAAAGACAGTGTTTGAAGAAACCAAATAGTTTTCAAGACACCTGGTGAAGGTTTTGTTTTCTACACTTCCTATGTGAGAAGTTTGAAGGTCTTTAACTGACAGACAAAGCATCGACAGAGTGCTAGTATCTTCTTATTGTTTGCTTTCATGAGACCCATTTGGGTATCAAGATCTGTTCCTTTTTTACAGGGAATTCATAATAAGCTTGGTAAAGTTTCACTTAGTTTCAGCAAGCAAAAAAACATATTGATGAAGATAAGGTAATAATTGCCACCAGCCTTGAACTGAATCAGAACTTCAGCGACAGGCACAACATAACTATGCCAGTTATGAAACCCAATTGCTTTGTGAATGTAGAGAGAGCACAGTGCTCTTTGAAGGTGGCCTATAAAACTGGAGGATGTTGCTGCAAACAGCCCTTGCACGTAACCAGTTTATCCTTTGTTACCTTTAATTCATGTCCTTCATTCATTCTATTGTCCTTCGTACCAAGTTTATGACCAGGTGCCACCAACCTTTATCCTGTGCTGTACCTGCTGACATTCTTTGTTAAAAAACAAAGACACATTAAATGCCATATTCATGTATAGGCTAAGTTTAATAGAATTTCTCCTGATTTTAACATTTAATTAAAGTTTAAGAAGAGATAGTGAAGTATTCACTGGAAGCCTTGAAATGAGTTTTATGAACAGGTGAGTGCTTATTGGCACCTGTACACGTGCATACACACACGCATAGATTTCTCTGAGGTAGTTTTTAGTATTAGTCTCACTTTCATTATGATTTTTTTTAAGCAGATGTAAATGTACAGAGTTCCTCTTGCAAACTACAAATGTTAAAGGTCGGTGTAGAAAGTCAAGCCATTTTCAACAGCTGGTGATATTCTAAGAATTGCTGATGACATTTTACAGTTGTGGAGTAGTAAGAGATTCAATAATTCATTTTCATTGTTCTTCTAAAAGGGAATTCTTCCATGTTGCAGGGTAGTCCCAAAGTATTGTTACAGTATCATTTTAAAGGAGAACAAAAAGTGTGTGTATGTGGAACATGCTAAATGTAGAGGTTTTAAAGTGAATGAGAAGGATTTGAATTGTTTTAATTTTTTGAGAGAGTCTGGGGAAGGTGAGTTTGGATTAACCAAGACAGAAAGTCAAGGAAACAAAATCTAACTGAAATATTGTACTGGTAGGCTATTTTCATTGTAAAGCACTTGCAGCTTCAAATAAGACTGGATACATTTGTAGTTTGGGAGAGGTAGGTGGAAAAGGTGATAAAGGTGATGGTTTTACTTTGGTAGAGGAAATGTGCTTGGGATTAGCAATTAATCATAGAATCACAGAATGGTTTGCATTGGAAGGGACCATAAAGTTCATCTAGTTCCACCCTACCCCCACCTCCTCCTCCATGGGCAGGGACACCTTCCGATTAAGATTCTCATCTTTGGATTTCTAGAGAATCTTGAGGTGCTCTTAAAAGACAAAGTAGTGGCTGTATTTATCTATAATGGTTTTGTCTCATTTGGGCCATGGCAGTATGTAATTTTTCCCATGAAACTGTAAATTTGGGATGCAGTAACATTTACAGGCAAGAAACGTTATAGTATACCTCTGCAAACTTCTTAATTATGCCATTCACATAAACACTATTAAGAAGCGATGTATTGTTCTGCTTCACATCTGAGAGAGTAGAAATGATGGACAGACAGTCTAACTAATACTATAATCTGTTGGGGAATGGCTTACAGATAGCTGCAGGAACATATGGAAGAACACAGAAGGGTGCACAAGTAATACTGTTTGTTGTGTATGAGGTTTATGCACTACTGAAGAGAGTTCAAATTTAAATGTACAGGAGTTTGACAATTGGAAAAAGTGATTTTTAAAAATCAAAGATCCTCTAAATACAGCCTTTCCTCTTGTGTACAATTTTAATTGGAGTCTATAGTACGAACTAATTAGGGCATACATTTCATGGTTTAGCTAAAAGTTTGGGATGACGCTTTCCTCAGATAGAATAACCTGTCAGAAAAGCCATGTAAACATGTAGTATTTACACTGATAACTCACTATGCGTTTAGTAGCATCAGATGTCCTCAGAAGCAACAACATCAAACCTTGGTTCTATTTCCCCTTGCTTGATTCCTCTGCAGGAAGGTGTGGGGGATACATTGACAGTCTCAGTACAATTACTTGCTATATATATTTAATTACAGTCACTGTAACTTACCTGCATACCAGCATTTGAAGAGGAAGAAGGCAGCCTTCTTGCATGGTTGCCAGTGTTGTTTGTATGTTTGTAGCAGTAACTAGAAAAGCACAAGTTGTCAAAATTGTACTTACAGTATCGATGGGTAATATGATGAAAAGGATGAAGTGTTTTCAATACAGAAGGAAATATTTCTGAGCTACTGGGAAAAACAAGCTGTCAGCCAGAATAGGGGCTGGGAGAAATGTGTTTGTGATTTTGTGTGGAAGCATGGAAGACATTGGCTTTTGAATGCCATAGCTGGACTTGTCTCATTCTAGATGTCTGTTGGATCTGAGGAGGATGTTTCATTAGAAGTGCTGCATGTTTGCTTTGTGGTTTTCGCTGGGAAAAATAAATGCCTATGTATTTAGGTGAATAGTACTTCAATGTGAAATTCTGTGATTTCTTGTTAAAGGAATTAATGGTATACAGGGTCCTGACAGAGTTGCGTGATAAATACCTTTTGTCTGTGAAATGTACTACCAGTGTGTCCATTGGTCATACAAAGTCTAAGTGTCTTTGATTTAAAGAGCAATTCCAGTTTTTCTCAAGGGGTGGTGAGAATAATGGTGGCCTAGAATGCCACATGCAAACAACAAAGTAGTTATTTCATTTACCAGACTATTCATCGCGACTGTCATTTTCTTCATAATTAAAATCCAATGTCTGAAGAACAAGCAGCTTCTGAAGATCAGCAAAACTGCATGTTGCTAGATTGTGTCATTCAGAAAAAATACCAGTTTAAATGTCTAACGTATTATGATTTGTTTAAGAGTGCTACTCCTGGTTTCTAATGCGGTTAGCCTTTCAGAAAATGAAAGCTATATTTTAATAGCTCAAAACCATGATATGTGATGTGTGGGACACATACAGTGTAATTATGAAACTAATGAAGGGTGGTTTACCAGTGTGATTGGTGAAGATCTGCTCCAGTAGCTCCTGTTAATGAACTGTCTGTCTATGCCAATGCTAAGCTTGGAAGGGTTTATATACTGGATGGTTGACTAGATTGGAATGAGAATCTTCTCATGATCCCATAAACGAACTGGATTTTATGACAGTTATACTTGCCTTCAAAACTAACTTGACTGAAAGTCTGTCTGTTGATTCTTCTTTGAACATTAAAACACATCTAGCATTAACTTGTGGTAACTATCACTGTTCACGCAAGTGAAGAAAGCCTCAGCTGTGTCACTGGAACAAACAACAGAACCATGTTCCTGATCCAGCCTGTTACTGCAGCAAGACTGTAGGTACTGACACAGTGGAGCTACTGGTGCACGTACGGGTGAAAGGAACAAAAGTTGCATTTACCAGTGATCCAGCTATACCATATCTGACGAAGAACAGGTATTTCAAGGGAACACGTAACAAAGACTGTGATGACCCATCATGAAATTACTTGACTGCAGGGGAACTTGACTGTAATTTCTTCCTAGCTCCAGCAGTTAGTCATTCTGCTTTCTCCTCTCTTACACTAATGTAACCCTATTGATCTCACTAACTTCAGTGTTATTGGCCACTGATTATCATTTACAGTTTAAAATATCACTAACAATTATCAAGGTCCAAAGTATGCCACAGCAAGCTGAACCCAAATTTTACAGTAAAAATAATGTAAGCAGATTGCAAAACGTATGGCGACTTTAGGAAAATGAAAACAGATTTTATATGGAAATTAGTATGAAATGAAACTATAATCTGTAAGTAGTCTTTAAGCCATTATGCTGCTCTTGAATCCATATGCATCCTTTTGTCCTAAAATTTTTAGCTAGAAATTCCTGGATTGATAATTCATTGCAGAAATTGTTGAAGGAAGAATACCCGTCTGAAGGTTCTTTCACCTTTAGGACATAGCTGGGTCTTTCCCCACATTGAATGATACAGCAAGTAACTTAAGTAGGTGGGATAAACCCACGGCTTGACAGTTTCTTAAGTGTCAGCAGCAAGTGACTAAAAAACTTAAATCATCAACTTTAGGTTATGTACTTTTCTTTACAACTGCAAGTGTTTAAATGCAATTATTATTGTTTTGTTGAATGAAAGCCTAAATAACAGAATTTATTTCTGTTGCTAAGTTTCAGTTTTGTGGCAGATACTTATACATTTAACTTAAATGCTAAATTAGTGACACAGTTTGGCATTTTCATCTGAAGATATGCTATTTGAAAGCAAAATTAAAAGGAAATTGGATTGCAAAAAGCATTTCAATCACTGGCTAGTACAACTGCATGGAATATTCCTCTTTCCCTACTGAAAGAGATGTATGTTACCCGTTAAGTTATAAGCAGCAACAACCTCCCTTATCACTGAGAGAATAGTGTCCACTAGAAGTTAAAGACTGGTTAATTTGCTTACCTTAGTTGGATTTTAGCTGGGGTATTTTTTATTTCTGGATTTATTATCCATCAAAAAATACTGATTTCTTTAGTTGTTCTGAGAACCAATCTGAAAAACGTGGCTGGAGTGAAGGCATTGGAAGTAATCAAATACTGACATAACAAAAAAGCACCATTTCTGAAAATTAATGGATACCTTTTATTGGATTTTTCTAGAGGGGAAAAAGGATAAGGTAGTTGAATGATTATGTCGCATTATGGATGCTCCATTCCAAGCCAGAATTGAGAAGTGTTGGCAATGGAGAGCATGGTTGCTTCCAATGCCAGTAATGCTTCTGACATTGCAGTATGCTACATCTCCCCTTCACAGGTCCTGATTCTGCTATCTTCACAGAATCACAGAATCACAAGGGTTGGAGGGGACGTCAGGAGATCATCTAGTCCAACCCCACTGCTAAAGCAGGGCCACCTAGAGCATGTTACACAGGACATCATCCAGGCGGGCTTTGAATATCTCCAGAGAAGGAGACTCCACAACCCCCCTGGGCAGCCTGTTCCAGTGCTCTGTCACCCTCAGAGTAAAGAAGTTTTTCCTCATATTCAACTGA
>BOSO01023976.1:17153-39226 GCA_018403395.1 Gorsachius goisagi | reverse complement strand
CATCTCTAATTTTGAGGTATTTAAGTGAGTCCTGGGTTACCCCATGTTTGCCTACCACACATTCTTCTGAACAGCTTTCCCAAGCACTATTACAGGAGATACCGTACTACAGTAGAGGAAACTTTGCTGTCATCACTGCCACATTCATAGAGCCCTTAACTGCCCAGGACTGCACAGCAACCCTTACAGAAACAGGAATTCACTCCTTCAGAGGTAGTGAGAAGCTAAGTCAGTCACCCCACAATGGCATTTAGCCACAACCCCAGCACCCCACCCTGCCAGGCATTTGCATCCCAACATATCACATACTGCACAGCTGAGCCTTGGGCCATGCTGTGCTCTGGTATTCACTGGAGCAGGTCAGAGCCTTGCCACCACCTTCCAACCTCAACCTCGCGTTTGCATGGAAATTGGTCTCCTCCTGCATGGCTTTTCCATCAGACTCTCCAGCCCTACATAGGGAAGACAACTCAGGCTCATCCTTATCATCTGCACAACTCCTTTTTTCCCTGCAAGACCCCTGCTCTGGATGCACACATACACGAGCCCCACCACTGTCCCCACTCATAAGCAAGAGTAAACCTGATCCTGGGGTCTGTGAGCAACACCAGTGACCAGATTCCCCTGAGTACTTCTCTGGCCACCTTCCTGTTTTGTCACCTGTACTTCAGCCCCATCACTTTCCCCTTCACATCTGAAGTCAACAGGGTCATTGTCGCACATTGCCAACAGCATACGGGTTCAGTGGACAGGCAGCCAGGCAACGATCATAAAGATACAGAGGCCTCAGACCTTGCAAAGATCCTTAGCTGGACTGGGAAGTAAACTAGGGCTGTAAAGATCATAATCAAGCCTGGATCAAATCCTTCTAATCCTCAGGGTATTTGAGGTCCAGAGTTTCAATTTGGCCTTTTAGAGAGAGGTCACTAACCCGAGCAATCTTCGAAATTTTCAATATCATAAAAGACAACAAAAGCCTAAATGAAATAATGTCAGAAGATTGCTTTTCGTATCCAGCTGCCCCACAGCTTACAATAAAAGCTCATTATTGTGTTTGGACAGTCTGTGCTGCAAAGCAAATCCAACTCCAAAAGGGCAAAATAGCCCCTAACTCTGCTCCCTCTCAAGAGCTGATAAACAGAAATTACCACCCCCTACTTCTTTCACACATTTCCTCAGCTCTGAAAGACAAGCTGCATTGTTCTCTGACAGTTTTTATTTAAGAAATTATTTTGCCTTCCTTTTGTTTACCCCCACCTATTTATCCCCCTCGCTTTGCTCTCTATGACAAGTTAAACGTGAGTACAGAATCTGGGTGCCTACTGGGAAGCTGCACTTGTTCCCAGCATCCAGCAGATCTGTAAGCAGGTCTGAAGACACAATGAACTTTTGAAGCCACATCAAGTGAAGCCTTCATGTTGGGAGGAGAAAGAAACCATCTCTAAGGGTTTAAGTGCACCTCAGAAGCAACTGTGCTAACAACAAGTGCTTGTAACCTGATTTTGTGCCTGTATCAAAAGGTAAAGCAGTCCCAGCCTTGAAATCATTTTCAGATCTGTCAGTCCCCCCAGGCTAAAACCTGGAGTTGAGGGGTTTTAAAGCCCATCTTTAATCAAGATGACAATTTCCTAAAAGGATGAGTCATTTTATTTCCTCAACACTAATAATGGGAAAGGAAACTTTTTTTTGTCAAGTTGGAAAGAGAGAAAGTAATGAGAAAAGAACCTATAATAGCAGCAAAACCAGTCCCAATAGAAAACACAGGCCCTGCAGCAAAACAATGGGAACTTTCTCTGCTAAAGTTCTCCCACAGACTCTCACCTTTCTTGCTAGGCTTTGGACCTTGGATTGCTGCTTCTCTAAAAGTGCCTGGACTTCCCAGCAACAAGGCTAGGTTTTGCCATGGATTTCATCTGACCACCTATTTTTTTTCTGCACAGATTTGATGCCCTTCTCTCATCATCAAATGCATGCTTGATCGCAGCATTTAACATTCTCAAACCCCTGCATGCTTGCATGTTATGGTAGGCAAAAATGACACATGGAATTCTCTGAACGTGGCTTAAATCCTATTCAGTTAGCCCTGCTGTGGACCATGCATCATGGAGCACATTTTGGCAGTTGTTAATGCTGCCTTTCAACATCATCACAGACCCACAGATCACAGATACTCCAGAGATGAGTAGTTAACAAGGAGCAAGAAAGACCACCTAGGCATATGGTTAAACAAATCAGTAATCAATTCACTGGGAGAGCTTTCATTTCCATCACAGCAGTCTTGGATCCCAGAACTGTTTTTACGTGGTTCATTAGACAATAGCCTTTCTTGCTACTAGTTGGGTCAAGAGTCAAAACTGCTGTGTAATTGCAAGCCTCCAAGCACAAGGCAAGGGTTTTTAAGTCCTGGAGGGTATTGTCCAACAGGGAAAGAAAACAGAAGGGAAAGATTATATGTGAGCAATTGAGCCCTACTGAAAGGGCAAAAAAAGTCATTGAAACTGGGATTAGCTAAATCTTGTAACGGAAAACAAGAATCCTGTTGGTAATCTGTCACTTATACCTGAGATGTGTGTTCTGGGGAAAAGGAGCATAAAGGATGGGTCAAAACACACCAGAAGAAGAGATTAAGCAGCATCCGAAGCCAAAAAAATGATGGTTGGACCTTTTCAAGCACTCAACTCCTTGAGTTAACTAAGCACATGGCAATAGCAGTAATTAAAAAAGAACAGTTCCCAACTTAATCAAAGTACTTTATTGGAAATGATACTGAGGAACCTCAGTAGAGAAACCCAGTAAATATCAAGTCAAGCTAAATAGATCAGTTATTATTATTATTAATACTAAATCATGGCCACTGTTTCTTTTGTTTGCCAACAAATAGCATAGATTATGGCTCTGCACAAACCTAACACACCATTTTATTACATTTCAGAGAGTGCATCCTCCTAAAATGATAATGTGTTAATAATCTATGCTGGGCTTTTTGTCAGGAACCAAAGAGCTCAAACAACTTGAAATAACATCAGCAAAAAATTATTTATTCCCCATCCCTAGTTGCAGAGAAAACAGAGGCTTTCTTGGCTCAGTTACTTCTCAATAGATTTCTGGTTTCAATTAAAACTTTGAGTCTGAGAAGTTAAAAAAAAAAAAGCCAAAGCCAATAAGAGATGGAAGAGAAGTCTCTATTCACTGAGTGTTTCTGCTCCCCCCCACCCCCTGATTTTACATAATCCTTCCAAGCTAAGAGCAGAGATTAAAGTACAACTATATTGTTTGGAGGGTTTTTTTCTCCTTTCAGCTAAAAAAGAAATGGAGATGAAAAAAAGTTTTTCTTGAGTGGAAGCAGGTTCAGACTGAGGGGAGTAATCTCAGCAAAGGCCGAGGAAGCACAGGAAGGTGTGCATGAAGCAGCCACTTGCACATTTTCCCTGATAGGCACTTTTTCTCCCATCTATGATAAAAGGTCCTAGACACTTGTTTCCTCAGGTTCACGCTATCACTGCCGAATGTTAGACAGCCGATTATATCATTACTGTAGCCTGCACCAAGTTAGTCCTGGCTGCAGGGGCTGTCGGATCAATAATTGTTCCCATTTGGGTCCATAATATCCAACACGGGATTGGATTTGCCAGCAGTCCTTTACCCCTGAAATCCTCCTGTCAATACGAAAAGGATCAAATTACTTTCCCTGACAGCAGAGGACTAGCAGGCTCAGCGCTTTGCTCGCCTCGCACACCCTTTGCGGTTTGACAGATGGACATATAAGGCAACACGGCGGGTCGTCCCCCCCGGCCCGGCCTCCGTCAGGGCCTCCGCGGACCCGCAGCTAATGAAACACCTCTGCTTGCCGGGGGAGAAGCCCTGCCCGGCTCCCACACACACATTGGCTGCATTTGCTTGTGGCGGACTCCTCCCAGTGCCCGGCTCGTCTCGCCGTGCTCACGGCAGCCGTCGGCCCACATCCCCAGCTCCGGGCGGAGGCATCGCCACTCCACGGCACCGGGATGGGTGGGCAATGCCCCCCGCCCCAAGCCGCCTCCCCACGTACCCCCCCATGTATATCCTCCTCCCCCGCGGGGAAGCGCCCCGCATCTCCCCTTGCAAACCCTTCCGGGGACAGAGGACCTGCCCGCCGGGGGGTGGCCGGGCTGGGTGTCCCTCCCCCCCGCAGGCGGCCGCTCCCCGGGTCCGGTTCCCGGCGGCGAAATGCCCTTTTAGCATCAGACGTCAGGCCCGAGATTATCAGTGCCGTTTATTTGAAGCGGAAACGAATCGGAAATCCTTCTCTCAACTGCCTTTTTAGACACATAAATACACACAGGCAGGGGCAGGCAGCACGGGGGACCGCCAGTACCCGGTGTGATGCACACACTCACACCGGGAAACAAGGGCGGGAGAGGGTCTCCGCCTCGCCGGAGGGACTTGATTTCCCACTGCCCGCCGGGGAGACCTGGCGAGGAAGGGTTGTGAGTGTGTGTGAATGTGTGTGCACGGAGGTGGGCAGGGAGCCTTGCGCCAGGGCTGGAGTTGACAATAGCTGCCCGCGGCTGCACGCTGCCTTTTGCCACACACACCCCCCTCCAAATACAAGCCCCCCTCCCCCCCTCAATAATATCGGCGATATTCAAACCGCCCAAAATTGAACTCCCACTTCCACCCGGGAAGGAGGGGAGAGGGGCCACCGGGGTCCCGGGGGCGGCAATCACCGGTTTATTAATAACCATTATTAACGCGCCTCAGCCACCGAGCAGGGGGGAGCGGAAGGATCCCACATTTCTAATTACCACCCCCCCCCCCCCTTCTCCATCCCGTCCACCCCCACTTCTTTGGTCCTGCAAATAGACGCTTTTCGGGGCTGCGTGCCCTCTTTCAATGTCAAAACAAGCGCGGGGCCGCGGCGGCCGCCCCGGGCCAGCGGCGCTCCCCACCCCACCCCCCGCCCAGCACCGCCGCGGACCCCTGCGCACTCGCACACACACTCACAAATCCCCATAAGGTTACAGTATTGCTCTCTAGCTCCACTTAACCTGCAATTTACGAAGCGGGGGTGGTGGTGGTGGTGGGGTGTCTCCTCCCCCTCCTTTCCACACGCACACACATAGCTGCCACCTACCCCCAGCACCGTCGGGGAAACACAGGCTACCAAAGTGGTGGTGGGGGGGAAATAAGGGGGGTAAAATACGTTATGCAAACTCCTTAAAAATATTGCAACCCCTTCCCAGCAGCACGGTCTTACCTCTCTCCCCCAACCACACACATACACACACCCCCACCAGCCACAAAGCCTGGGGAGGGAAGGGGTCGAAGGGGGAGAGGAGGACTCGCATGCACCGCACAGCGGAGAAATATCCCCACCCCCCACCCCCCAACCCCACCCCCCCCCCGCTTTCCGCGCCATTGCAAAGTCACAACACGAAAAAAAGGAGACAACATTAACTTTTGCATGCAGAGGTCAAAAAAGGGTGGGGGAGGGAAAAGAGAGGGGTAAGACCCTCCCGCAATCCGGATCATCAAGACAGACCTTTCCTCGATGGCTCAGGTTTTTGTTGCTTTTTTTTTTTCCTTTTACTAACCCATATCCCCAAAACGACAGCGGGGGCTTCTTAGCAGCTTCTACTTCTTCTTTCTTCCTCCTCCTCCTCCTCCCTCGGATTCCCCCCTTCTTGTCTCTTCTCTTTTAGATCCCGGTTTCAATCCCTCGCCACAGCCCCCAAAGGTGCTTTTGCTTGTGTTGCGGCAAACCCATGGCGGTGTTCATCTGTCAGATTAGGGGAGCGCACGGCCGCGCAGCACACGCAGAGCAGAGAGGGAGGCGGGCGGGGGGGGGAGGAGGGAAGGCACCCGGGGAGAGGGAGATGGACGGACAGACAGACGGATAGATAGCTCGATAGATAAATGATAGATAGATAAATAGAGCGAGATAGAGCGAGAAGGGGGGAAAATGGCGTCTTGGAAGCCGGAATCACGGAGTAAATCAAATTAACACGCAACACCCAGAGCAGTCCCGGCTAATTTTAGCAGGATCCAAAATAAAAGAAAAAGGAAAAGGGGGGTGGGAAGGAGGAGAAGTGTGGGGGGGGTGGGGGTGGTGTGAAAGATAGGAGGAGAGGGGGAAGGAGGAAAAAAAAACAGGGGAGAGAAAAAAAAAAAAGAAAAAATCAATGCACTGGATAAAATCCTGGATTTGAAATCGATGGAGCTTGTCTCTGGCTCTCTGTCTCTCTCGCTTTTCCTTTCCTTTTCCTTCTTTTCTTTTTTTTGGAGGGGGCCTTTTTTTGCTTTCTGTTTGTTGTTGTTGGTTGTTTGGGGGCCTTTTGAAGGGGGTCGATGGAGGGGGGGGGAGCGGTTTTTCTTTTCCCGGCGAGGAGTTTTAAAAAAAAAAAAAAAAAGAAAAAAAAAAAAGAGGGAAGGAAAAAAAAAAAAACCGAAAAGAAAGAAAGAGCAAAACCCCGAGACGAGAAAAGGGCTGCTTTGGCGGCGGAGGAAGCTGCTCCCTTTATTCCGGCTCTGGTCTGCGGAGCGGGCCCGCTCTGGTGCCGGAGCTCCGGCGGCTGCGGGGCTGCGGCCCCCGCTCCCCCCGCCGCGCCGCCCCGCGCCGGGCCGAGGGAGGGCAAAGGGGAGGCGGGGGGGAACACCCCCTTCTCCGAACGGGCAGGGACCGATGCTCGCAGACACACGGACACACAGACCCACACCCCCAGCCCCCCCACCCCACCCCCCCGCTGAGAGTGCAGTCTCGGAAAGGGGGCGTCTGGGGGCTGCTTTTTTGCTCCCCGCCGGATTTTCCTTTCTCTGTCTTTTATTTTGTCTTTCGGTCTGGTTCCCCCCGCTCTCCCTTTCCCTCCCTGCAAGGGGCGGCGATTTGTTTAAGCAGATCTGGGGACCGATGGCTCCGTTTCTCCCTTTCCTCTGTTCCTCTCGTTCGCTCCCGGAGTCCTGGAGCACTGGGGCGGGCGGAGGGGGGGGTGTGGGGGGGTGGGGGGTGGGCATAAATGGTAATGATCAGGCGGCACACACACACACACAGAGACACGGACAGACAGACACCGACACACACACAGACACACACACACACACACATTCGGTGTGGCTGCAATGCTCAGCCCTGGGTTAATGTACTCAACAGTGCCACTACCTGACACAACAGCAGCAGTGATGGGGGCAGGGGAAAAAAGGCAGAGAAGGTGAGACCCGGGTTAGTGGTGTTCATCCTGCTTCAATCTTTCCCTCTCCCACCCCCCCGCCACCCCGTTCCCCCTCTTCCCCCCCCCCCCTTCATCCTTTTAACAGCGCAGCCCCTGCGGGCTCATGACCTCTGCAAGAGATTTTTGGGGTCCAGTAACTGCTGCTCAGACCTGAGGTGAGAAATCCCTCTTTGGGTCTGGGGGAAACACACAAGGACTCCCAACACCTATTTTGAGGATTAAAGACACACTCACACACACACACACACACCCCAACCTTTCAGTGGAGCTGTGCAAAATCCAAGTCCTTGGGCTTTTGCTTTCCCACCCTGGCTCTGCCAGCGGTCTGGATGCTGCTGCTGTTTGGGTTGCCAGTTTGGCAAACCTTGACTCACAGGAGTAAATTGTTGGCGTGCCTGAGTAATCACATAGGTGGTGAGGAGGAACCCCCAGAAAAGGAAAGGTTTGTGGGATGGAGCTCTGGAAATGTATTTACAGGTGAAAGTAACACTGTGGGGGAGGAGAGGGCCCACCCCCCCCGGGTACCTCTGCATGTTTGAACCCTTGCAGAGACAGTGCCACAGGGATCCCTGTCCCAGAGTGTTTCAGGAGGCTCAAAGTACAACAAGTTTCTCCCCTTTGCTCTGGGACAAATGGCAACTGCAGGCCATCATCCGAGTGACCTGAATTCAGGGTTCAACTGACGCAAGGACTACCTGGCTTGACCCCCACCAGCCATGAAGGCTTATTCATATGTCCCGATCCCTCAAACATGCAGCGACAGATCTACGACACAGCTCCCAGTCTAACACACTGGGTGGGTAGGAGAGCTTTGTGCAGCCCATGAGACGTCAGCGTAGCCCTCACCAGCCCTCAGCAGACTCAGCTACATGGGCGAGTACGTGCCCTCAGCCCCACCGTCTTTCCTCATGCTTTCTGGGAAAAGCTCCTGGATAAAAAACACACCAAGCCATTATTTCCCTTTGGATCTCTCCACTTGACTGACCTCTGCTGTGATACCTACAAATCCCAAACTGATGAGCTTGGGTAGAGGCAATAGGCTGTGCCCGTCCTTCTTCTCTCACGGTCCTTTCTTCCTGCTTCTCTCCACCAACAGGAGAAAGCAAATAAATTGATAAAATACACAAAAAAACCAATGACCAACAGATCAACCCTACCTCCATCCCAAACAAATACACAACTTAAAAACTTTTGAATCAGAAATATCACACTGAAAATGTTGACATTTCTGATTGAAACCAAACAAGAATTGTCATTTTGAATCAGCACTTTGACATGGAAGGGCGGGTTGTTTGTTTTAATTAAATCACCCAACTGGAGCTACATTTTGTCATTTTGTATCGGAATGAAACAAAAAGAAATAGTTTCAACATTTCTTGGCAGAGCTGCCAGTGACATTTTCCTGTGAAGAATTTTGGTTTCAAAAACTTTTGGCAGGTAAACCCTGTGTATTGAAGAGTTTTGTTGACCATTGCCTTTCTCATTGGAATAAGCTGACACATGGTTATGAAATAATTGGCTTGGTTGGATTAACACAAAAAACCCAAATTATGGACCAAAATACAAAACAAAACCAAACAAACCAAAAAACCACTTTGATTTTTCTATGTGACACAATAGTGTTTTCTTTGTATTTAATAAGTTTGTGATAAAAAGTGGTTTGTGAGCCATTTTTTTAATCTTGTATTTCTATTTTTCTGGAGAGTGTACATATAGATGTACAAATGCATTTAAGCAGCCCCACTTAAATAATTTCAAACTGAGAAGTTCAATTTGGGAAGCAATTGAGGTAATGACTTATTTAATGCTCACTTACTTTGAAAACATAGGGGAGTCTAAAAAATAATAATAAGAAACCCTCAAAACTACTAAAGGATATTTTTGCTTGACCCAGATTTATTTTTAGGCCTGTCTTATGTATAACTGGAAAAAAAAAATCACACCTGGTTACCTGTAGACCTCAAACTCTGAAAACACCCATCAGGATAAATTTCATAAGCAGAAAAATACCCATTCGTTTAAGTGGTCACCTTGTACGATGTGTATGCATAAATAATTTTGGATCAGGGTTGACATCAACAGTTTTCTTACCTATGGTTTTGTCCTCTACACCTAGAACATTTTTATTTTCTTAAAAAATCTCCTCCCTCTGACTCTGGCACGTGTTCATACAATGTAAGCAGATAATTTGAAAAAGGAAATTTCATTCTCTTTGTTCTTTTCAGTTAAAAAATACTATGGCTTTCTTAAAGTTGGTTTGGTTCCTTCAGCAGACCTGAGATGAGTTTCCTATTTATGTCTAACTATCTGTACATAACCTTGACTGCATGAGACAGGCAGATGTTTTATAATGAAGGCCATGAGCCTGTTACATTTATATAAATAGCATATTGAGTTAAATATGTATGTAATTCTTTCTAGGTTCAAGGTATGAATTAATGTTAAGCAGAATTATTGGGTGATTTGTAAGTTAACGTGAAAGAAAAAAAGTATCTTGCAAGGAACCCAGTAAAACACTAGTAACACTTTATATGATTCAAAAATACAAACAAATTATTAAAAATAATCATTTACAATTATTTTAAGTGCTTAAATCAGACAAGTTTCCTTACATGTTTTAGCTTCTCAGCTGTCTAGCACACTTCTGAGCTTTACACAGAATCACAAAATGGCAAGGGTTGGAAGGGACCTCAGGAGATCATCTAGTCCAACCCCCCTGCTAAAGCAGGTTCTCCTAGAGCATGTTACACAGGACTTCATCCAGGTGGGCTTTGAATATCTCCAGAGAAGGAGACTCCACAACCCCCCTGGGCAGCCTGTTCCAGTGCTCAAAGTTCTTCCGCATATTCAACTGAAACCTCTTCTGTTTCAGTTTGTGCCCATTGCCCCTTGTCCTGTCGCTGGACACCACTGAGAAGAGATTGTCTTCATCCTCGTGACATCCACCCTTAAAATATTTGTATGTGTTCATGAGATCCTTTCTCAGTCTTTTTTTACATAGAAGACATCTGTCTATCTATCTATCTACTATCTATCTCTACCTATCTACCTATAATTTATCAATTTATCTATATACACATACATAAACTCTTAGAGATACAATAGTTAGCAATTCATTGTATCCTACTACAGCGTAAGTGATGAGCTATTGCATTGGAAGACAGCTGAAAACAGGGGGAAAATGTGAATGTATCTGTCCTCCCATTTTTTGCTCAAGAATTGGAAATCCAACTGTTTGAACAATTGGCCCCAAAATAGAAATAACAGTGATTTTTAAAGTTGCCCTTTTGTTTTGTAAATCCCTCAAGCATGTGGTGTCAAGTTTCAACATTGTTGTGTGAACAATGGCAGGCAAAAATCAAAATTCAGGGCCACGGGATTGGAAACCAAGCACAAAACTAATTTCAGAAGACACAACCCCCCTCTTTTGTCTATGGGTTTAGGATATTTAGAGCCCCAGCATCCCCAAACTATTTCTTTTGTACATTATTTTGGTAACTGAGTACTCTTATCCCTCAGCATCTTCTTGATATTGACAAAGACTGTGCCATGCTCACTACTGTCCAAAGACAAAGATTTTGACTCCAATTTCTCAACAGGACAATTAGAAGAAAACCTTGGTAGCTTAGCAACATTGTATTACAGTGTGGGAGATGACCACATGGGAGGCCCAGGTTCAAGTCCAGACTTTCTTATCTATCAGATCTTGCTTCAGCCTTCTTCCCCCTGCGGAGCCGGTGACTAAACATTTCTCTGTAATCAGGCAGCATACTAAAGTTGTAGGGCTCAACGATGCAGCACTTGCTGACCCACCAGAGGAAGACCAGGACCTGCCCTTTGCTCAGGCTGCTCAGACATGCGAGTCCTTTTGAAAACCTCTGAATGTTTGCCTCCTGTAACTCTTTCAACATCCATCAGTTTCTTACTGCTCTTACAGTTGTGGTTATATTTCGCAGTCTTTCCTGAGCAAACAAGTAGGTCTGATCTCATAAGCACATGAAATTCTTTGCCTCATAAATAACTTCAGAGAAACTAATTACTAATAAGCATTACAACCTATCCTGGATTTTCATGGGCATTGTTGGTCTCTGATGGTGTGGATTTCAACCACAGTTCTCATACTGATTACAATTTTGCATATATGTATGTATACATAGCCTTGAATATACGTACTTAGATATATTTAAGGCTTTATAAACTAATATAGAAGCAGTAACATGAATAAGAAGCACAATGCATTAGCAGAAATATAACATCAGTCAATGAAGCATAGGGACCAGCAGAATGTAATTTAAAGCTCCATAATTTAGGATAGGGAGAGAATGGAAATATTAGATATGCTTGGGAATTCCAGGTATAAAAAACTGTTTAATCTAGCTAGGAAAGTCATAAATGGAATTGATAACTAGAAGTTGAATTCAGAGAAAAGATCACACTGCAATGAAGATCTACGTGGTTCATAGTGATTAATCATTCCAGAAACTTCATAGGAGGATTGGTAAAAATCACCACCTCATGACATTTTCAGGTTGGAGACTAGATGACTTCCTAGAAGACATGTTTTAGCCAAGCAAAAGTAATTGGGTTCAGGACAAGAACAGACATGAAATGAGTTAAGAACTGCCTAACTGACAGATCTCTGAAAGTAATTGTCAATGCAGAATTATTGTCAAAAAGGAATGTTACTAGAGTTTTCCCTTATGCTATTCATCAGTGATCTGGAAGTAAATATAAAACCACTACTGATGACATTTGTGGATGACATGATGGCTGGTGAAATAGCAAAGAACGGGAGTCCGGGGCAGCCTGATGTAACAAACAGCACTGCCCGGCTTGGGCAAACAAAATTCATCTTAATGCAATGAGGTGTTGGTTGTAATAAGATGTTTCTTGCAAACAAAGACAAAAACCTGGACAAGCACTGCAGTGCCAGTTTTGAGTGGGACCCTCAAATCTGAAAGTGCTGATGCGATCCTTGGCTCTGCAGCCAGGTGACTTGTGGTGTATGGCACTAGTAAGGCTGAACTTGAGAGGCTGTTTATGGGTCTGACAGCCACATTTTAAAACACAAGGTGACAAAATTGGAGAGGGTACAGAAAAGAGCCACAAAGAATGATTGAGGGCTGAAGAAAATGATTTGCAGGGCAAGCATTGAAAAATTATGTTTAGCTATCAGAAATAGATTTGATTCTGGGGGAAAAATGCCTTGTAGGCAAGGAAATTATATGGTACCAAGGGACCAGAGGTAGGTACCTAATTTCTCAAAGGAACAGGTCTGGGAGCATTCCTCCCTTCAGCATTTCCTACATAACAGTTTAAGTGATCCCTACCCACTGTAAATCCAACTAATTTCTAACTCTGTCCACATATTGTAATTGAAAGACCTCACTTAAAGCTTTGGGGTCCACTTTGGAGCTAGGTGTTATATCACCCTGGTGCAATTCTGGATTCGGCCTGGAATACCTTCCTGGAAGCAAAGTTTAACTGAATAAAATAAAACTATTCTTTAGCCCAAGCCAAGCAGAAGCACTGATGACCTTGACAGGCTGGAGATAGACTACATTGCCTAGATGGTCCTTTCTGGCTTGGCAATCTTTGAAAATGAATTTGCAGAGGAATCAAGTAAATGTCTCTTGAACTTTGACTGACAGCTACGTATACACAGTGCAGTTCCATGAAAGATGCTATATAGTACCAAGCAAAATCTTTCTTGTTGAAAGTAGCCATCCAATGGCTGAAGAAACACTGCCATAAGGTGAGGACAAATCATGAATTTTCCTAAGAAACTGTTGAAACACTGAAACTGGAGGGTTTTGCTTTGACTGGGTTTGGCTCAGAAGATTTCTCCAACACAAGATGGACTTCTTGGCATAGAAAGGGACAGAGCCTTGCCTTCATGGTAAGATCCTACTGGTGATGTGTGATACCATCACTTCCATCTCCAACCTGTCCAAATCAGAGCAGACACCAGAACCTCATCTTCCGGATCAGTGCTCCAAATATGACATGGTTGGCTGTTCTTGGATGGGTCTGCCATAGTATTTTACCAGGCTGCTCTGTTAGTTATGGATAACATTAATTGGATCAGAAATACTTGATTTCTCTTGTCCAAATACATTGTCAGTCTCATGGAGAGGGTAACAATTTTTATTTCTCATGAAAAAAATGCAGAACGGCCTTGGCTTTATTAAAATATGAAGGGTACTCCCTTCCTCCTCAAAAAAAAAAAACAAAAAACCCCACCATCTACCTTTAGAGAATATGAAAATGTCTTCCTCCTTTGCTCTGTATGATTTCATCGGGCCAGGCACACTGTAGAAAACACAGACCATCAGATAATGTCAGCAGTCAGAGGGTGCAATTTACAGGTGAGCCGAGGTTGTCCTCAGAAATTATTTGGAGCCAAAAAATTAACATGTTCACATGGTATTAGCAATATGTAAAATCCTTCAGATGGCAATCAATGGATAATATCCATATGGATATCCACTCATGGATAATATCTATACGGAGAATATCCAGTTCTCAGTATCTACGCTCCTTCTTTACCTAAAATGTAAATCATCTTAGCTGTTCCTTTCCTCCCAGGTCTTTGCAAAACGTGACACATGGTTGCTTTATATGTTTAAATTATTTATCATTGTGGGACACCCGAAGCTTTTGAAGACGGAAACATGAGGAACAAGTTGTATCACATTTCAGCATGAAGGTCTATCTGAATAATAGTTTGCAAACATACTTTGGGGTGTTTGGCATCATGTGCATGAATGAACCTCTGCCAGCCCATGTACAGCAAGAAGGAGACCCAATAAGGCCAGGGTGCAATATTCAGCAAGAATCACTGCTGCTATTAAGCCTCTGTCATCTGTGTTGGGTCTCATCTAAGGGGCAGCACCTTTCCCAGCCAGGAAGTTGATGGCATGAGGTTGGTCAATGTGCTTGTGGAACGCTTGAGCGTCTGCCACGGTAAGCAGTAGCACAGCAGTAATCAGCAGACTATATTTATTAGTGCCAGTCCTACAGCAGCGCCTCAGGATACCTAATTCTGCCTTTTCTCCCTTTTCCCTGTTCATTATCATTCCCTGACACCCCCGTGGTGATAGCCAGCCTTGGCATCAGGTGGTGCAGGATCCCCCGAGTCACAGGGAGCGGCACGAGGCGCCAGCCCGAGCGACCCTCCCTCCCCAACCCGAGGGAAAACCAGGCAAGAAACATTAGATCTGCAAAAATGACAGCTGATTGATTCCCCGTGCTCTGGGGAAGGTGCGGCGCAACTTTTTAATTCACACCTCGGTCATTTATCAATGTTTTCTTACCACGTTTCTCTTTCAGGGGAGTTAAATTTGGAAAAAACTCAAAACTGCGTGGGAGCCTGGGGCTGACAGGGGTGGGTTGTGCCGCACGGCTACAGCACTCCCTCGCCTCTTGCACCGCAGCATCTTTTCCTGCCCCTTTCCCCACCAACCTCTTTAATTTTTTAAGTTTTCGGTGGTTTTGGTTGAATAGCCATGAAGCATTGCCCCCTGCCGGCAGGTCGCACACCTGGCTGCGAGCGCGGGGATGTCCGTGCGTCTGTCTGCAGCGGCTCCTGCAGCGCTTAGGCTGGGGAGAGGACTAAAAGCGCAAAGATTTGCAGCTCGATATTTAGATTTTTGGAAAAGAAAGGAGTGGAAAGTCAGAAAGAAAGCATCAGCACCAGACACACCGCTTGTGTCCATAGAAATTAATACACAAATAGGTTTTTATGGTTATTTTTCCTGATTTTTTGTTGTTGTTCTTGTTTTGGTTTGTGGGGGGTTTTTTTTATGCTTTAAAATATTAACTGACGAAGCGTTTCTTGCTCCAGCTGCACAACATTGTGCTCATGCAGCAACATGTGTGATTGAGAGAGACTCGCACAGTCTCGTTGTTCATTAGGAGTGAAATGCAGACTAACAGCATGGGTGGTAAAAAGTCACTGACAATAAAATATTGTCTGAGAGTAGAATGCAGCTACCTTAGGTGCTAATTTATCCCTCCATTATAGCAGGATCTGAGCAGCTCATAGTCTCATAGGAAAACATTTATACTCGCAATCTGCAGGACTTGAGGGGACTCCAACACTCTTATTTTACAGACAAGGAGGTGAGGCATAAAAGAGTGAAAATTATTTACATTGGGTTGCAATGGGAGCCTTGAGCAGGAGGGCTTGAATTTGGATTTCTCACTCCCTAGAATCTTCTCGCCCAGCTCACACATGAGCTTTCCTTGCTCTGAAGTTATACCAGCTCTGTCCAGCTTAAGTTGCAAGGAGTTTAGGTAGCAGGATAAATTTTAAACTTTTTTCACTTTGATGAAACTCTGCATCTCAAATAAATTATATAATATAGAGCAGAAAACTTCTAGTGAGAGCAAGCTAAAAATATAAGATTTTTTTTTTCCCTCTCCATCACAGCTCCTGTTCCCAAATTACACTTGCCTTGCTCGGAGTCTTAGAAAGCTGACACAGAACAAATTGTCCTATGTAAATTGCAAGTTTCCCTTCTGATTGACAGAAATCCACAAAGATGGACTAATTCCAGAGGAAGTCAAGCAAAGACTGTGTCATAACTATTAACCCAATTTTAAAGATGTTCCAAATCACTGCTGAGTTGCCAGCATGTCCTTCATATAATGGTGCATGTAAATCCAAAGTACAGGAGCCAGACAGAGTACACGTGAGCGGGCTGTAGTGAGCTACAGGTCTTATATGTGCAGTTTTGCTCCCCTGGCTACTGCAGCCTGTGTTGGGGAGGGACAATCACGAACTCCTTGCTTCCTCCTGGAGACTTTGATCTTGAAGACATGCAATGGGCAGTCAAGCATATGACCAGTTACATTCTTTCTGCCTGTTTTGGCTGCTGCTGTCCTTAAACCAAAACAAGTCATTAAGGGAGCAAGGATAATTATTTTTTAAGATTTATATAAGGGAAAGGGAGAGAGAATATGGGCTGCTGTAAAATTGGTATTGTCACAAGGCTGATTTGATTGTGCCACTCTTTACCGCAGAGCCGTGACTGAGTTTATCGAGGTCCCCCTTTGCAAGTGATAATAAACCTAATAGCTGCCCACAGCTTAATATTTTTTCTTGCACTACATATGTTCGCTTTTGGTCCTTAGATTATTTTTTTTTCCAGTCTCCATCTGTTCTTTTGCCTTTGAGGTACTTTAGTTACCATGGAAATGACAACATCATCTGGATGGGTGGAGCTTTGTGCAGTGTAAAGTTGGTTTCCTATATAAAGTGGTTTGCAAGGTAAGGGGATGGCTTACAAAAATACAGCATGTGATATGATAGTTTTTCGGTGATATTTTCGGTTGCACAGAGATACCTATGTGTGCTCATGAGTGCATGAGGGGGCACGTGTTTCATTTCTGCTCTGCCAGATGAAAACTTTCACTCAAGTCATTCATGCCTGATTTCTTACAACCTCTATCTGCAAGTTGGCTTTTATTTGTGAAGACCCTATTGTAAGACACTTTCTGAGTTCCGTGATTGTCAGATGGGTCAGGCAAGGTGGAGAGTTTGCTCCCTGGAGATGTGCATCTTTTGTCATCATTGCCAGGAACAAGAATAGGAGGAGTTAATTTGGTGGGAGTTTGTCACATGGGCTTTCTTGTCTGGTTATGTGTGTGGCCTCCTTGGTCTCTGGGAGGTGTCTTTTGCCTTCAGCAAGTCCACGCGACAAATGATCCATGATCAATACAATCCAGGGATCACTCTGAACGATTGTACACGGAGATCACGCTTTTCATCTCAACAAACCTGGCAAATCCAGGGCAGAACCCTTGTTTATACTAAATCAGACCTTATTTCTGTAGTGACCCCATTGACTTTAGCACAGTCCTAGAAGCTGTTATCCACTATTAGCCCCTGTAGCACCTGGCAATATTGATTATACAGCCTCGTGGAGATGAAGGTATTTTAGATGAATAATGACTTTTGGCAAAGGATTTTAAGAGAAGGGCCAGATACATCAAAAAGATGAGAACCTGGCCCATTAAACTTAATATAAGGCCTGTGCGGTTTCCAAAATGCTTTTAGGCTAGTTCATATATTCAGTGGATGTCTCTTAAAGAACCTGAAGTGCTCTCTGCTTGTTTAATCAGGTATGTGGATGTGGCCAGGGGATACGTCACAGAAAAGGTTTTAATGCAGTTCCCACTGAGACCAAAGGAACAGGAAAGTGCTAATTCATCAGAGCATATGCAAACATGGGTTCCTGACAGAAAGTTTCTCAAAACAGGCACTTTTGGCTGTATGGGACAGCATTCAGTTCTTAGAAAGTTTGGTGGTAAGAGGGTGAGGATTCCACAAAACAACAGGGAGTCCCATGTAAAGTCCATGGGGATGACTTTGGTCAGTGCTTATAGTCTTCTGAAGAGAGAAATCTAAGGTCAAATCCTTGGATCTTCTATCCTAAGCTTACTTTGTCATGTGGCTAGAGTGATAGTATTTGTTTATTTCTATTATGGTTATTTTTAGGTGCTCTAACTCCAGCTGCAGCCATTTCTTACCACAACAATCCTTTCAAGAAACAGTCTCCCCAGCAACACTGGAAATCTTTCCCATCAAAAAAAAAAAATTCAACAAAAAACTCTAGCAAACGCAGCAGCTAGCAGTAGAAATCCTCCTCAAAGGCACATTCCAGCAATAAATAAACTCATGATTCTCAGAAATCTCAGAAACTGGTGGTGGTGCTGGTTTTTTTGCAGCAATACAGGAAAACACTTCTCTTGGTCCAGCATGGGTGGCAAACTTCAGGGCCAGGGACCCCTCAGCAGTCTCCCTTGATTTCTTTTTTATGCCTTGGCTGCAGAGAGCTGGAGCCTTCGTGTGTCTGGCATCATCCTGGCTAAAACACAAACAATTGCACCAGTGAACTCCAGAGCAAAGAGTGTGACCTGTTATAATTGGTGCCAAGAGCTTTTAGCCGGGCAGTCACAGGCTTCCACTTGGTGCAGAAGGAGTGCTCATCAGATGGACTCATCAGGAGAAAGCGAGGGCCCGGGGGAAAAAGAAGCTCATTTCAGCCCTCCTGGAGATGGGGACATCTGAAGCGACACCTCCGCAAAGGCTGCTGGCAGCCGGGGCTGCTTCCAGCATTGCGGTGTCACACTCTCGACGTGACAAACCGCTTAATAAGCTGGCAGCTGGTCCCAGCATCAGTTTGTCTCCAGAGCAGTTTCCATCCGAGCCCCGTGTGGAGTCTGTTGGAGTTGTAGAAAAATAGGGCTCAGAGGGACCAGGAGAGGTCACCTCCATCAACTCCACCACCCACTGACACAGTTTATTCGGCAAACACCAGATCTGAGATGACAGCTTGGAAACTTCTTGGGAAGACACAGGCAGGAGAAGAAAAAAAAAAAAAGCCCTTTCCTTCTACAATATGGCCATCTGAAAGCAAGTAGGGATTTAGCAGTGGATAGCCTCCAGGCATCTCAGTGGTCCATTTCAATCGTTTTTGCTGCTCGGCTTTCTTCTGCTCAGACTTAAAGTTGAATTTGCTGGGGTTGCTTCAGAGGTCCTCAATAATTCTTCCTAGGGGTCAGTTTTCCCAAAGCCTCCTTAGCAGGTTGAAGAATCTGCTGTCAGGTTCTTAGGGTGGTTGGCCACCAGACGTGGATTTCACCTGTGACAATGCTGCTCACAAGAATATGGGGTCTTCCAAGGAAAGGGAGGAGATATTCCTCAGCCAGGAGCTCAGCAACCTCCAGTACACATACACAAGATCCAGATCCAAAGAGACATCAGGTATGAGGAGACATGGACTAGTCCTAGGTGTACAAATTGGATTTTTTTTCACTAAACCTATGACTGTTACAACCTAAATTCTGGTTGTCTCCTTCATTTGAGCTGATTCACAATGAAAATCCAGCCTAGCTGAAGTTAATCCAAATGCAGAGCCCAAACCCCAGGGGCTTTGTTCTGATCTACTGCCCAGTTAAAGCCACAGTGGGGTAAACAGATCCCTTATTTCATAAGAGGTCTTCCCCTCACATTTTATAAGAGGCATTTTATGGCTCAGACATAGCAAGAAGAGAAGTAGGACTTGATTTTTTTTTCTGACTTAGTCCTCTATAGGGTTATGCACTGTAAAAAGTTAAAAACTTGGGAGTTTTGTCTTTAATGTAGCTGGTTTTAATGAACTATTTGTGTTCTATGTTTGGATTACAGCTTTGAGAGCAATCAACTTTTTGATCTTCTAGCCAAACCTCTCAAAATAATATGTATGTTTTTCTTTGAGGTTATTCAGCTATTAATTTTTTTCTTGCTCTTTTTCCCACCAAAATAGTAAACCGGGGGGAAAAAATTATGTCGAATTCAATGTGTTTCTTTTTGTTATCATTTCTTAATTTTAGATAAATACATGAATTAGAGAATGTGAAAATAAAAGATTTTAACTTGAAGAGATAAGCCTTTTCTGACCAAAACAATTAAATGAATGAAATAGGAATTCACACATAGTTTCAATAGATATGAATCTGGGGGTTTTTTGTTTGTTTTAGGTATTTTTTTGGGGGGAAGTACGTACTAGTTTGCAAAATGTCACCAGGATCTGATTAGGATCAAGATGTTAAACTGGCATTGAAAACCAGAGTGGAAGGTCTGGTACGTGGGCTTCAAGTGTTCAGGGTTTCTTCACCCCTTCAGGAAGGGGGGAGAAGTGGTTTGCACCAGCTGCACCCTGTACATTGTTTTCTCATTCATCACCAAATACCAGGAGCTGCAGTAATCCATCCTGGAAGTGACAAACATATGATACCATGCGGCCTGATCCTGTGGGAGGAAGGGTGGAATTTCCTATGGGTGCTGATGCCTCAAGAAAAAAAGACTTTTTTTAAGCCTGGAGTCTCTTCCTGGCTACCCCAGGTTAGTGAGGAATGGACCCCAACTTCAAGGCTTTGTACCATTTCATTAGTCTTCCCTAGTAATTTCTTTTTTTTTTTTTTTCTTTTTATTATGAGTATTTATCTATTGATTCCAAATGGACCAGTGTGGATTTGAATTGTGATAGGAATCATTCCCACATACAAAGGACTATCCTTAATTTACTGATTAGGTATTCACTGCATCTGTTACTTGTGCCCTTGTTTCTCCCAATCCTGTATCTGTCAGAATATACTCTGACCTTTAACCACAGAAAAAAATAATCTTATAACAGGATTTACAATGAAAATATGTAGTTGATTGATGAAAGCTATTGGAATGGCAGCCACCCTCTTAAGAGCAGGATTAAGCTTACAAAGGCAGAAGGAACGTTATTATTTCCTGATCTGGTGAGCGTTGGACAGTCCAGCCTCCAGTTTATCTCACATCCTATATGATTTATCCATAACTATGAATCAAATGCAAAAACTTGTTTATCTGGAGGAGTTCAACAGATGTTCACAGTCCAGAGAAGTTGTGTGGTTTCCATGTCATGTGCCAATACCTCCTCTCCTTCCTCATGCCTCTTTTCAACATCCAAGGCCAAGGCATTTAGAGCAGAAGCAGAGCCATACTCATCACCTCTGAGATCCTGCTCATGGACACAGCTCTAAAAACTGAGGTAGCCATGGATTTGTTGCTGTGCATCCACACATGGTCACATGCAATTACATCTGTCCATGGGTGTTCGATAAAGTGCTGTCACTACATTCACATCTGGGGAAAAACCTGCTGACATTGGTTTTGCCTCCCCCGTGTTGTTTGTGAGGTAAAGGGAGTCCTTTGTTGCCTGTAACATCATGGCTGTGCAATCTGTGGAGCAGCTAACCCTGTATCTCCTCCTGAGGTTTGACTCATGTGCTAGAGCATCATCTTTCAACACATGGACAGCGCCAAGGCTTTTTCAATGAGGATGGAAAGTGCCTACTCCATAAAACAGAAAAGTGCTTTGCCCAGGCTATCGCCAACCCATTGCTCAGCTGCACCGCCAGCTTAGCCCCTTTCAGGAGAGACTCTGCTGCTGCTCACAGCAGCTTTTACCCCAGGCTTAGGCAGGGATGCAGATTCATGAGAAGCAGAAAAGAACACTGCAACCTGCAAAGATTTACGAAGTTGGTCTCTACATCCCTGCTCACTGCAGGGGGGTTGGACTAGATGACCTCTAGGGATCCCTTCCAACCCAAAACATTCTATGATTCTATGATCACCCTGGGTACTGGTTCC
Source organism: Gorsachius goisagi (assembly GCA_018403395.1). NCBI lineage: Eukaryota > Metazoa > Chordata > Aves > Pelecaniformes > Ardeidae > Gorsachius > Gorsachius goisagi. Next base: position 17,848 of record BOSO01023976.1, on the reverse strand, counting down.
CCATGAGCCCAGGTTCCCCATCCTTTGGTTTGAATTGGATACTCTTTCTGGCTCATCTTTTCTCCAGGTGCCTTGCATCCAATATGTAACATTCCTTTATTTGTTTTTCTCCTTCTTTTAAACTTACTCTTGCTCTCACAGGAGCACCTGTAGTATATAAAAACACAACAAAAGCACTTAATCCAGTCTGACATTTTCACTCTGGAACTTTGGCTGTTTTTCTTGACTGAACTACCTTGTTTCCTACATCCATTAGTAGCTTTACACTCAATAGAGCTGGTAAGAAAACACATCTCCTGTCCAGGAAGAAATGTTGTATTTTCAAATTTGTTCTGATTTAAAACTGAGCTTATAAAAATGTCTTTTCAGAATTTCTCATGGAATGAAAATTCTAATTAAAACCCACCACACATTAAAAACCCCTGATTTATAGAATCATAGAATCATTTAGGTTGGAAAAGATCTTTAAGATCATCGAGTCCAACCTTTAACCTAACCCTGCCATCCCACCACTAAACCATGGCCCTAAGCACCTCATCTATCTTTCTTTTAAATACCTCCAGGGATGAAGACTCTACCACCACCCTGGGCAGCCCATTCCAGAGCCTGACAACCCTTTCGGTGAAGAGGTTTTTCCTAATGTCTAGCCTAAACCTGCCTGGCGCAGCTTCAAACCATTCCCCCTCGTCCTATCA
>BOSO01023976.1:0-16877 GCA_018403395.1 Gorsachius goisagi | reverse complement strand
AAGTGCAGGACCTGGCACTTGGCCTTGTTGAACGTCACACAGCTGGCCTCGGCCCATTGATCCAGCCTGGCCAGGTCCCTCTGCAGAGCCCTCCTCCCCTCAAGGAGATTAACACTACCACCCAGTTTGGTGTCATCTGCAAATTTACTGAGGGCACACTCAATCCCCTCATCCAGGTCATTGATAAACATATTAAACAAGACTGGCCCTAGAACTGAGCCTTGTGACAAAGCAATGTGACAGTGATCCCAATTCAGTTATCCACATACTGATTTCTAATGCTCTTTGGTATGTCAAAGAGTTCCTAGGGTACCTCCAGGGGCTTGAAGGATCTGGCTCAGGACTTCTGCCCTTCTGGAACAGCCCATAAAAACTTGTTGGGATACTCCAGGACATCTCAGAAGCCAACAAATGTCCGTGTATGTGTAATGAAACTGAGCTCTGAACTTGTGCAGACCTCCTTTTGGGGGACTTTGTGACCTCAGTCCTACTGCTGCCTTTTCACTGAAGTTTGATCTGATTAATCTCACTCAGTATTGGCACTGTGCTGATTTCAGCATGTGTGCCCATGCCTGAGAGACGGTCCACTAAAACTCCTGCACGCCCGTGTTTCCAAACGAGGGTGTACCCTTGTGAAGCTTGCCTGAGTGCTTAGTGCAAATCTTGGAGTGCACATTTGAGCGTGGACCTTGACTTAAATTTGACATGTTTATCCCTGTAACGCTGCTAACACTGACAGCTCTTGTGTCATGCCAGAAAAATTCAATTTATACCAATGTTTCCTAAAACCTTGCAAAGCCTGGACCAGGCAGACATCCTCAGTGCTGGATATACACACCCTAGTATCAGTTCAAACAGCTAGGAAAAAAAAAGAGGCACACGAATAATAAGAACAGAGCAGATTAAAGTAAACTGGGTTACAGATACTGGACTCACTTTTAGTCAGGGTCCAGCTCATCACTAGCACTGCCTTGATAGTGCTACCCTTCCCTCTTTTGACCTTCTCTTTTAGCCCAAGCCTGTGACCCTGGGTGATCCAGCTCACTTTACACCTTGGCCTAATTACAGTCAGAGGAGCAGAGGGTGGAATATGGTAACTGACCACATCTTCATCACAGGTAAAAACAAGGAGAGTATTCATAGAATCATAGAATCTTTTAGGTTGGAAAAGAAAGACCTTTAAGGTCATCAAGTCCAACTGTTAACCTAACACTGCCATCCCACCACCTAATCATTTAAGTGGCTGAAGTAGGTAAGGCTGGGAGTAATGAGATGGAAAGTTTAGACTGAATATCAAGATAAAATTAGCCACAATACATTCTTTTTGGCAAAGGGATGTATTAAGTCTCAATTAGTGGCAGTATGACCTAATAGCACCACAGCTACTGACAGCATTATGGTCTCTTGAGCTATTAAATAACTTTCAAAAAAAAAAAAACTATGATGGGAGGCTGAACTGGACAAACCACTGGTAACTGTAATATAACAACTAATCCCGTGATGGAGCCAGAGTGGAATAAATAGCTAATTTCCATGTCACTCATGAGAAGATATTGTACCAGGTAATGTTATCCACTAAGATCTGTGTCTGCGCAAAGATCCTTGATGGCATTTTCAAAACTGCCTAAGTGACCTACGAGTCCTAAGCTGCTTTTGTAAACCATATGGTAATTTAGGCATCTAAAACCTACTGTATCACCTAGTGAGAATGAGATTTATGAAGCTCCTGCTCTTAAACGTGCTGGGGTTTGACATGCCCATCTAGACACATACATTCACATTTATGTGGAGTACTGCAGGCAGTCACAGGCTTGCTCTGCCTGTTCTCTACAATGAAGGACTAAGAGAAAGCTTAGTACAGGATAAATTGCCCCCCACCCCCCCCTTTTTTTTTATACACACTGCAGAGTTTACCTGCAATTTGCAGTGCAAACAAGCCCTAAACCATGATGAAACTAGGATGAAGTGCCCTAAAGCAGCATTTTGTGGGATGTTTCTTTCTGAATGCATGTTTTGTGACACATGAATCAATGTATGTCACTGCCAAATGTCATACGTCTTCGATGCAGAAAGAAGTTAGTGGCGGTTGAGCATCCAGCTCTGAATCTTCATGTCACTACTACAAGCCTGAATGCTACAGAAATCCAGAGCATCAAGGGTATTATTGCAATTTGCATAAGTAGAAAACACAGTGATTAAAAGTTATCAGAGAAAGCTATCGCTCAGTTGTCAGCTCCACAAACAGATTCCAGTGATGTCTTTCCAGCTCCTTCATAATAATCTCCATAAGTTCTTGCTAAGAGCTGCATTGAAGTAACCTGTCATTTACTCTGCCTTTCACCAATTCAGCTCAAAGAGATGCGCCAGCTGTGATCGCTTGGAGTCAGAGCTGCCGTGTTGCAAAGCATTGATAGAGCTGCAGGCAAAATGTACAATTCGGAGATCTGCCAAACCCAACAGTCATGGAAAAAGCAGAGCTGTACCACCCATAGCACCCTACCATCACAGCAGGATGTGTTCCTTGTCTGAATGGTGTCCTGTCCTGTGGTGTGGAAACAGGGTGAGCAAAAGGCTGTGGAAAACACCACAGGTTGTACCTCCTGGTAGATCTTGGAAAACCTGATGTTTCGTTGAATCTTCTGCTCATTCAGTTTTCCCAATATGTACTGATGAGCACCACAAAACCAAGGAGGTGTTATAAAGCTCCCTCAGGCAAGATGCTGTCATTTCCAGCCTACGTGTGCTTTGGAAGGATTGAAAATGCCATTATCAGTCAAAAATGACCTTTCAAGGTAGAAAATGAGAATGAAACATAGTCTGTTCATCCCATGCCCACGTTTCTGTACTCTAGAAAGCATCTTCTGATACACATGCTCTCAGGTGGTTGGACTTCTGCTTCCCACACTCAAGATTTCTCTTTTTTTTTTTTTCCTTTTATTTCCCTAATCTCCAAATGCAAGCATTTAAGTGGACCAGTTTAGTATGACTGTAAGTCTCCATGATTTTATTGACATTTCTAGAATAGACACCAATCTTACATCTCCTTTTCTGCCAAGCAAAACTCATTTGCTGAGGCTAAAAGTGAGATCGACTCTCCTGCTGACACCCAGGAGAAGGGCCAGCCAGAATGGCTCTGTGAGTTGCAAGTCCTGCTGTTGTGCCTCACTCAGACATTTGTCCCCACTCTCCATTTCATTACCCTTCATCTGAAGACTGATACCTCTGGGTGCAAAACATGAACACCCCTGTGACAAGGTTGTCTCAAACATTTGGGCTTCTTGGAAATCTCAGCCTATCACCAGCTAGTGGGTTCTTGGGGCTAAGTAGGATAATTACGTTTTCTTCTATGCAGCCAGTTAGAGGCTGATAACATTATCAGAATTATCTGATTAAACTTTTGCTCACTGTCCTTTTAAATTACTTCCAGTCCTCTGAACAGCATGAGGCTATGGAACAACAGTAGTGATGCCAAGAGCTTTCTTGGTGCAGTCATTGCCAAGAGATTGGGTTCCCAGTGGTTCAGGTCTTCTTCAGCCAGGAAATCTGGATTAGTCTGGAACCAAACAGGTATATGAAGAAGGCATGGGGCATAAACAGGCCAAATAAAAAAAAAAAAAATACTCATGGACTATTCTCCAGTGTCATCGTTCCTGGCCAGTAGTCCACATTATGTTTCAAGCCACCTTTATCATGGCACAGGAGAGTCAAGCCTCAACGTCAGGACAGCCTGACTGGACTAAGGATCAGTTAGCCTCCTGAACTCGACTTAGTTGGTTATAGTGCTAATCTCTAAGCCTATTAGATCCAGAAGCATTTAAGACTTAATTTACTAAATGACTTGTGAGAGAGAAAAACAGCAATGGAAGGAGGAGAAAAAATAAAATAAAAGTGAAATTCCAAGATACTAAAGCATGTTTTTGGGGACCAGAATTGTGTGAAACCTCTCACTGTGAGTTGATCTGAGTGGTTTTACTCCATATAACTACGATGGCACATAAGACGTTTGAAGTTTGGAAAAGCATGTGGTCAGACTTACATCCAGATCTTGGAGCCTGAGGGACTTATCTGGGCTCTATGACGGCAATGCCTGAGCACCTCAGCTTTTATATTTAAACAGATGCAGATAACTATTACTTCCAGATGAAACACGGAGGCACAGAGATATTAGATTTACTCATGTCCGATAGCAAATCTGTGACAGAGACAGAAAATACGCCTGAAGCCTACCTGGCCCACAGAGGTCGTCTTCTCATCTGTAATTCATCTTTCTGCTCTCAGTCCAGGATTTTGAAGGTTCAAACAATGCATGCAAAGAACTGCCTCTCTTTCCAACGAACGAAACACCATTGCCCCAAGTTCTTCCAGACTAGGACTAAAGTTCTCTGGTTCATTGAGCCCAGTTTTTCAGTGCCTCCTGTTTTGGTTTGGAGCTTCAAGACTGAACAAGTTTCACAATTTGGCTTGGCTGCTTACACAGCGACATCATGTGGAACTGCACACCAGCCCAGCATGAGACCCTGATGAGCTCCCCAGTGAACCTGGCCTTGAGCTGGGTTTGCAGTCCAGCCCAAAAGAACCTGGCTTCTGCTCTCATTTTCAACTGCTTCCCACGTCTCCCATGTTTATTCTGGAAGCAGATACCTTCAGTGCCCAAATCTTGTAAAACCTAAAGGTGGTCCCAAACCACATCACTTGGGTTTAGATCAAGATTTTAACTTCCAAGCATTTCTGAGTCCAGGATTTCTATGATTTGGCCTGCCATAGACATGAGGTCACCCTAGAAATGTGCATCTGGAAAACAGACAGTTCAAGAGAGCTTTTGGATTCATGGGTACGTCCGTTTCTGCATCTAGCACAAACTGGTATTCCAATATTTCACTAATGCCTGTAAATGCAATGGGGTTTCTAGGTCTTACTAGAGCGCTAATAGGAATGAGGCCCCTTTTTGCTCTTAGTTAAGATACGGTGTTCAATCCAAAAAAGAAAAAAAGGTGCTTCTATATTACAGGCAGGTTTACTAACATTTTAAAGGTTATAAGACAATCTGTTACAAAACTGAGAGCCGGACCTGTAAATCCAATGTTTCATTAAGAGGGTGGAACACGTTAATAGAACAGAGGATATTGTCTGTTGGCAAATGCTATGAATCAATTTATTTTGTTCCTGGGTACATGTTCATGTGAAATTGGGCTAACTTTCCTCTCTGTCAAATATAATACATACAATTCTGGCAACATCTGTTTTGTTTCACTTGCTAGAGCTGTGGGACTCCAGACTCAGTAAGGTCTTTCCAATTCAAAGAATAAAAGCTCCCAGGAAAGCTAGCCAGGAGCCCCTGTTTTTACAATAGATTGCCTGGCTTGTTGCAATCGGTTGAGCCAAACATTTTTTTACAGAATTTGAGAGCACTCTGTGAATACCAAGTACATGAATTGTGATTAGCAACTTCCCTTGGAAGTCTCCTTCTAGGAGCTCTTATTTGATTTGCTCTTGTCTCAGGTAAATAAAAGAATCAAAGTGGAAATGACCTTTGACCTGCTAATTAATCATTTGCTTCTCTTAACTATACCTCCGTCAATGCTATTAACTGGCAGCATCCGAGGATAAATAGGCAACTGTGTTAAGAGGCTTAAGTGCCATCTGTCCTTACCTGCTAAGGTTCTTTTGCCCTCTGGAGTTGATCCCTTGGTCTCATAGCTTTTTTTTTTTTTTTTTTTTTAATCTTAGGAAGAGATTGGCATGCAATATGATTAAAATACACAGCTGGCCAATTTGGCCCTATCTCCATGGCTGTTTGAAGACACCCAGTGATTGCAAGCAAGTGTGGTTACAGGTGCACTGTTTATCTCTCAGTGATCAGAGTAACGAAGACAGCAACTGCTGTCACATGCAGAGCAATGGTGATTAGCAATAGTTAATGTGTGTTGAATATTAGCAGGAAAGTATTTACTCATACAGCCCTGATAAGGACTTTCAATGAATGATAAATGCTCCTTCCAAGAGCAAGCCTGCAAGATCATTAGATCACTATAGATCACTACCCAATAGTACTCTTTCTGTTGGACCAGTTAGAAGCATGGCTTCAAGTCTTATTCATCACCCCCTTCTGATGGTACACATTCTGTCCCACGCAAGCAATCAGATATGTTATCCACCTAGATGTCACTTAAGGGGAAGAAAAGAACACATGAAGATAGATTTCATTGATCCATCTCTAGGATGTGGGTGAATTGCTCCTGCAGGTGAGTTGAAGAATGGAGAATCTAGCCACTGATGATTACAAATGCTTATGAAAATTGATTTCACCCTCATTCACACATCTAGTTGCATCTTACTCCCTATTGTATGATCTTTCTATGCCTGGATGGATGCTTCTGGTGGCCTGGCACCAGCCTTATTCTTCAGGTTTCTATTTAATGTGTAAGGTCAGCTTTTGGGCAACCTGTAACATGCTCTGTACTTTGCAGAAAGAAATACAAAATCAGGCTGTGTGCAAGACTTCACAGCATAAATCTCATAGTTCAGAGGGACCAATAGGACTTCTTCATGTTTTGCAATGCTCACAACTTTATATCCACAAAAAAGCAGGGCTGAACAAGATTCTGACAATCTTCATGCCTACTGATGGAGGTGGAAGTTGTGGCACTTGCCAATTTTCAGCATTATGGGCCCTTATCTTTTGAGATTAAACTGGACCCATGTATTGTAAGGGTCCAGTCATAAACCATCGATGTTCTCAGTGATTTTTATAGCCTTTAGGCTGGATTTATTGTTGAGAAGATCAATACTATTTACTGAAAATCCTTGCAAAGTACAATCCTTGTTGCTTCTTTGCCATGATCTATCCACGAGCGTGGGTGGGCTGTTTGAAATCCTCATACTCGCAGTGCAGAAGCAGAAAGTATTATGATTGGTGGCATTTCGCAGACTGGTAAAATGACCCTTGAATAAAAAGTGGCTGAGTCAGTGGAGTTGCATTAATGTAACTGAGGTTAGAGGCAGGCTATGAAGGCAGGCTCCTTCCCTCTACCTTGATGCATCAGAGAAGAGAACCTGGCCCAGAGCCTGTAACCAGTTTGAACAATCTGCCAGGTGCTTTGGGATTTGGAGGTGAAAGGTGCTATGTAAATGTCAGTCATCATTTGCTGGAGCAGTACACCCAGCCTGAGAAGCACAGCCTGCCAGAGACACTTCAACAAGGTGTTTGGAGTGATCTTCTTGTGAAACATATTGCACTAGAAGCATGGATGTTTGTGGAGCAGAATCATGTAATTCTGGTTACTATAAATCACCTGACATGCTTTCCTTTGTCTCCCTATTTTATCTAATTGTCTCCCAAGTTTTCTTTATTATTTAAATAAATCAAACCAAATAGCCATGTGCTAAGGTATTTGTTTATACAAAAGAGGTGTGATTCCCAGCTCCCTAAAGCTTTTTATAGAGAATATCAGAGCAGAATGAATCATTTAAGCTGGATGGTTTATTTGGTTGTGGGTTGCTCTTTTTAGCTCATGAAATGTTTATGAGCCAATCACAACATTCTCACATGCATTGGTTATTAAAAACAACCTGTGAAGTAATGAATAGCTCACACAGGGGCTGGGGAGGACATTCATTGCTGAGGCTTCAGAACACACAGAGCATCTATTGCTTACACGTAGTCACCTGGTTGTCTCACTGCTTCCTGATTACATTACTTAATTAATTAACCAACAGGGTGTGAATTTTGAGTATTGCACCCACATATGTGGCTTGATGGTTGCTCTGAGGAATATTCAGTGCCTGAGAAGACTTGAACCGAGTCCCAGATAAACAAGTCAGTTCCAGGAGAGGGGATGGGTCGTAAACAGCCTCTTATATGGAAGTGATTTTTCTTTCAGTGAGTATTCATGACGTTGTATTCCAGGTTTGCTTTTCAACGGGCTAAGTCTTCTTAAAAGTGAGTGCAAAACCAAAGAAGGGACTATTGTCCTGTTTGGGTCCTCTGTGACACAAAGCACTTTTCCAGGGGAGAAACTGAACACAGATTCATTTCTCTGAGTACCCGCAGAATATTTTTCATGCCGTATGGCACCAGTGCAGGGACTCCCCTGTTCCTTCCCTGGAGGGGAGAATAGGTGGTAGAAGTGGGAGTTATGGGGCAGCTGTGCAGAAAGGGAACGACAAGGCCTGGGAGGGATGAGAAGGAGCTTTTCTACTTCAAGTCACAAGACGTGGGGAGAGCATGGGGAATGTGATTGCAGACCAGGTGAGTTTGGTCCCCCTGGTTCTTTCTGCATGCTGTGCTTGGCACAGTTCCCCTCAGAGGGCAATTCAGAGCTCTCTTGACACTGTCTTCAGGAGGAGTCTGGGGAAAAGCAGGTTCAAGGGAACCTCTGTGAAGACTTTCTAATCTCTCACTGTTCCTCCTTCTGTGATACATTAAGTTCTTGATTTCCATTCTCCTCTTTCCCCCTTTAGTTTCTACTTTATCACAGCAAAATCAAAGTTAGGACCTGTTTGTGCTTTTTTTCGCTTCAGTTTTGAAGGTGGAACGTGCAAATTCCTTTCAACTGTGACATACAAATCCAAGTTTTCCTTAGCAAGTTCTTAGTTTAATTTAATTTCAGTATCTCTGAAGTGAAGGACTTTTTTCTCCTCCATATCTTTATAAGTTTGCACATGTAAACAGCATCCAGTACCTAAGAATTGCGGAGGTACAGTTCTCAGCAAAATCATCTGGGAATAGACCAACCTGTAAGTGTCACTCTAAATTTTGTACATTCGTTATTTTGTGTGCATTTCCATGCTGATGGAGCATGGTTGTCTTTTATAAGCAAAGAAAAAAAAAACCACATGGGAATGCTTACAAGCTAGAAAAAGGGAGAATACAGGAAACAGAAGCTATTTCTGGAGTGGTCTTTTTGGAGCAGAGTTGTTTTGATTTGATCTATTAAATAGGAAGGTCAAGAAAGGCAAGAGAAAAAATAAAATTCTTGTATAAGATAGTTGGAAGTGCAATACTAAAAAGTTATTAGCAAGAAAGGAGCTTCTTCAGTTTTGCATGTACCCTAGTTTTTGGAAAGCTATTTTCCCATCTGAGGGTTGAAAAATAGATAGCATTCTTGGGCACCAGTAACATTTTTTTTTTTTTTTTTCCCCCAACACTCTTAGAATCAAGATTCAACTTTTCAACCTTGTGAACAGGGCTGAGAATTTTTTTAAGTTTTTTTAATGGAAAAAAACCCTGAAAATAATTAACAAATTTAAGTTACTCAATGAAGGCATATTCTTTAAAAATATGTTCTGGACATAAAACAGTAATTTAAAAATTAGGGGAAGGTATGAGACATCCCTCCACCCACTAATCTTTGATTTGACCGTTTATCATATACCAGCAAATTTAGAGAGTGAACCGGGCAGCAGAGACCTTCATGAAATGATGGTGATATTTATGAGACATATTTGTGGCTTCAACCCCTTGGAAAGACCAGGGGAAAAGACACTGACTTTTCTTGGGGCACCTCCTTGTCATGGTCTCAGCTGAGACCTTAGCAAGAAGCCTGAGCAATTTTTCCTCCTCAGCAGGCTTAAGTCTCCCTAGAAGATGTTGAGAACAGTGATCACTTTGAGAAAGTATGTATGAATATAATAGGAAGCAGAAAAAAAAAAAAAAGTGTAAGTAGTAGCTTTTGCTAAATACAATATAAATTGCTCAAAGGGTACATTTGAAGGAAATTGGTCATAAATTCTTAAGTATTTTCAAAGTTTGGATGTAGCCATATGTTAGCAAAAGGAGTCCAAAATACAGTCAGACTTCGGAAATATCTTAAAAGTTCCCTTTTTGCACAAACATGAAATCATAAATTAACCATGGATTTAGCTGAATATCTCGCCCACATCAATATGATCTTGTGTCACAACTAAGTGGTGTAAATTTATATTATTCATAATAGAAGGATGAAGGTAAATACCAGCTTGAAGTGAAAGGTATTCACCAATAAACCCTAATACAATATATATGCAAACAGCGTTCTCTTTCAAGAATGCATTATCGTATAGAGATAAAATTGTAAGTTTCAAAATGCATACTTACATGAACTTGTAAAAAACACATGGACTTGCAGGAATTTGTCCCAGCCTCTCCAATGTGACTTTCTCTCCAGAATGACTTTCCAGTTTCATTCCCAATGCCCACCACTGGCATCTTGCTTAAAACACTTTATTCTCTGAACCACTCATCAGAAGTAGGGAAAGGTAGCACAGCAGATAGTTCAAAGTGACCATGATGCTGGCAGACCAAAGCAGCATCCCCTCTACCTCCCTCTACCATTTGCTGTAGTTAACAAATTAGTGCCCACCGTGGTTCCAGGCTCTGCTCCTTCCATCATGAAAGAGGCCACGAGGAGGTTTATGGCAATGCTTTTGCCCCTACCGCCGCCTCCAGAGAAGCCAGCCCTAAAGGAGAAGATAATAAGGCTCCTAGTCTCAGCCATATGATTATCCTCTGCTAATATCGCCCACTTCCCCTGGAGTGCGGAACTTGTAACTATTACATGACTTTCATTTTTACATATGTAAGGAAAATGCCTTGATTCCCACAAGCTGTCAGTTAATGTTACAATGCTTAACTGAGACGCTGCAAGCATCACCCACTCCTTAAAATGCTAATGATCTGCCTCAGATGTGTGATCACAGAAGCCCATGAGCTGGGCTGTTTTGTAGTCTCCTTGTATTTTTAGCTTATAGCAATGATCTTGTGCTGTGTACTTCTGGGTTTGCGGTCTGTTTGGGGTTTTGGGGGTTTTGTTGGTTTTCTTTTTTTTTAAGTGTTCTGTGTACTCACTAGATCGACTAAAAAAAAAAAGGGGGAGCTCACCTCTAAACAGTTCTAAGACATAAATAGAGGGAAAAGCAGGAACAAAACATGGGAAAACCAGAATGGGATAAACTGCAGAGGTAGAAATACAAAAAATCAGCTTTCTCATCTTCCACTTGCAGTGCCTAGCCCCACAGAGCACTTGGATCAGTGTCTGAAGCCACTAGTCTTTCTCTGTTATTCAGAGGCAAAAAGCTGAAGTTCTCCTGGAATTTCGAAATCTCTTTCTGAGATTCAAGTTCATTGTGCAGCACTCAAGATCATGTCTACTCTTGGTATGGGAATTTTAATTTGGTGATGGGACTGGGGTTACAGAACAAAAGAAAATGTGCCCACCCACTTCCTTTTCCTCCAGACCTTCATCCCCTAGAAATAAATGTCTCTTGGTAAGTACAAAATATCTGATAGTCGCCTTAGGAAGTGCAGGTGCTGATCAGCAGAGTCCCACAGAGACTTTCAGGATCTAAATGAAAATTAGTTTCAGTACAAGCCTCAGTACATTTGCAACCCAGACTAAGGTCAGTGTTTGGACACCTATTTAGAGAAGGTGAAAAGTCAATCAAAATCTTGGCTTGCTTGTCAGCAAAAGGCAATAATAACTAAATCAATAATCATGCTCTAGGATGCTGCTAGGGGGTTTTGAATGGCCCTTGTGTGCATCATCTTTCAGATGAGTTGTACTTACTAAGCACAACACACATTTTGGTTGCTGTACCTGTCAGAACCTTTATTTATTAGGGAGCTGGTTGCTTTTGACACTTTAATTTTGAATCCAAACCACTGCAATAATAATGATATTACTCTGTGCAAAGTGCTAATATTATTTTGAGATGGGTATCTTTCCCCCTTCCCAGTGACTGACTTAACTGGTCTAAATGGCCACTATCCCATTTCTAGTGGATCTTTTATTTATTTATTTGTTTGTTCATTTATTTATTTATTCCTGGTTATGCAGCTTCAAATAAAAGTAGACCTGGATTTTCAGAGTTTCCTGACCCCTGAACTTTTGTTTGAGGTTCAGTACAAACTTTCATCTTGATGATGCATTCAAGAAGACCTTCTTGTAAAATCCTTCCAGGATAGTGTTGAATGGCATTGGGATCTTGGTGGTTTGAGATGTGGGAATCTGGCTGAGGTGTCAGCTGAGGCTTTGAAAGCTTTGGGGTGATAACAACACAGGGAATTGGCCTCTCTTCTTTTGAGTCTCATTCTTAGGCTAGAAAATAGTGTTCAAGCTGTCTCTCTTTCCTGGGGCAAGTAATTGAGCATCCAGTGTATTTCAGCTTTATTGGTAAGGAAAAGAGGTGATAAAAGTATGTAGTCTATTCCTTAGGATTTTATGGTGTCATTTCAATGAAGTTAGATGTTAACTATTTGCATGAAACACTTTTTAATGGAACACACTTTTGCCAGATGGGAGAAAATATGCTGCTTGCTCCTATTTTATTTTTCTGCATTTCCCTCAGGCTCCATCTGTATTACAGCCATAACCCAATCCTAAAACCCAAACCCAACTAGGTTGCCATCTTACCCCATTGCAGGACGGTTACAGTTCCCCAGCTGGAGGGGTCTAACCAAGTTTCTGAAACAAAGTAGGATGTTAGAGGGTACCTTAATACCACTTGCTGTTCAAAGATTTAGTGAGATCAAAAGGAATTGGTTAGTGCCTCATCAGTCCTCCTGGTTCAATCACGTTGAACCATGTTTTCTGGTAGAGGTTAGCTGTATTTTAATCCAGGCTTTAGGTTCACGTCTCTCAGCATACAGCTGTGCGAGCAATCATATTGAAGTGAATTCCATTCCTTGTGATACTAAATGCTACAGGATCAAGGGGCCCATCAAAAATACTAGCTCTTGTCACCCTTTCCCCTTCACAGGAGACAAAACTGGGCTGTAAGCCTGACTTATAAAAACGCTGACCAGCTCTGAACTTTGACAAAGGTGATGGTATGTGGGTTCATGTGATTTTTCCCTTGTGGCAGCAGAACCGCCTGAGACCACGCAGGTCTCTGCCTCAAATTGGCTCATGGATCTGGGATATGGGAAAGGTTTAATGAGGGGATCATGTATTTAATACTGTATTTTTGTCCTGGTTTTGGCTGTATTTTGCAGGGCCATTGAGAATATGGTTGCAAAACGCAGCCCAGGGTTTGACTATCAGTAGTTATGAGCATCCTATGCTTCCTGCAGTTAAATCTGAAGAAATAGGTGCTGAGTGTTTAGGAGTGTGAGCCCTAAAAGGATTTTACCTTTCCTAGCTTTTCAATGCCCAAGGCAACATAGTTGCCTAGAAATAGCTAATGGCGTTCCTTGCAAAGTCTCATTCTCCTTTTAAGGGTCATCGTTATCTCCATTTTAATCCTGAACTGAGATTTAAATTTAACTTCACATTATTGAGATGCAAATCACCCTGGTCTCATAAGTATTATATGTCTAAACCATATTTTTCATCATGAAGCTTTCTCTCTTTTTAAAAAGTGTTTCCCTTTAAGTACATTTTTCCATTAAACTAAATATATGTTTAATTTTTTTCTCCTCCAAAGGCAAGGTCCTTTCAACTAATGCCAGTGTTATTATTTCTCAAAATGAGTTTCATCTTGATCCATAAACATTTTATGCCAAGAATAATGCCGTTTTAAAGACAATAAGTGCCTATTTCTGCCTGAGGCCATCGGAAACCCCGTAAAGGAGGCAGTAGGAATTAAAGACACTTAATCATATTTCCCCATTTTTAACTGTTATTTTTTTACACTCTGAAGCAGTTTTTCTGTCCTTGCTGAGTCCTATTGAATGCCATAAATCTTAATTAAAGATGTAATTTTTTTCTTTATGAAATCTGAGCTGGAAAGAACATTTCTTATTTTTAAGACTAGCACTGTGTGCAGGCTCATAAAACAAATAAGACTTTTACACTCTCAGGGTTTCAAAACCCATTATTGCTGCCATCATGTCAAATTGGTTCCATAATTATTATTATTGTTGGGTTTGGTGTTTTTATGATTATTATTAATGCCCAAGCTTTGCATTTTCTATGCACAAGACATCATGGGGAAAATAGCAACTTACACGATGTGCATATCTGTATGGAAAATGGAGGAAGGCTTATAGAAATATACACATCATCACAGGGATTTGTTTCTAATATATTCATCATAAGGTGTTGTGGTTGGGTTTTTTTTTTTTGGTGTAGGAACTGTTTCAGTTAGGTACACTTAAATAACAGATTATTTGGTGTAAACTTGCTTTAGTTTATTGAAGCCAAGAGCATTGCATTGCTTTATGCTGGGAGAAATGTTACCTCTGATAATGTAATTTTCTCATTGTTCCACATACTTTTCTTATTGAGAGGAAGGAGGAGAGCAAAGTTTCACTGTCTTATCTGTAATGGTGGGAAGAAGTAGGTACCCCATACCTCTCAAGATGAGACTCTGTTTGTATTATCTTCCTGTAACTGAAATGGAAAACACTGCAGAAAGGTTTTGGTCTGAAGCCAATTAAATTCAATGTGAAGATTTGTGTTGGCTCTTGGTAACAAGCAGTATTTGCTCTGTTTTAATGGCACCCGCTGGAAGCATATAATTTGACAGCCTTGTTCTGAGCACTAAGGCATTTTAACAGCCCGCTCCAAAGTCAAGGAAAATCAGCATGAACTTTCCCAATAATTTCACCACATTTTTTGGTTGAGCTTCTTATAGACTAATTGAGGCAGATACCACCACAGTGAACTTCTCTTGCAACACGGATGATAGGAAGCACTGGCTACCAGGTTATGATGGCTTTCCAAGTAGTTCTCACCACAGAAACAGACTGATGCCATCAAAGAGGAAGCCATTAAACTTAACAAATTACTGAGAAGTCCTGGTGCGGGGGAAGTAACAGTGCCAGCACATCCATAAACATAACCCATCTATTCACAGCTTCCAGCCTGGCAGACTTTTAGGGAGACCATTGACTTTCTATGGAATAATTTCAGACTTTGTGTAAAAGTTAGTATCTACATACTAACATGGTTGTGGTCCTGCGGGTTGATAGTGATATGTCCAGTGAAATTTGGGGTCTTGTACCTGTTTTTTTTCCAGTTAATACTGGTGTGTCTCTGCATTTTGGAAAATAGAACAAAAGAAAAGCTGGAAGTATTGCATGCCAAGGAGCAGGCTGTGGGTTAAAGGTGTGAGCTAGCGTATGAAAATGTGATTCTTCAGTCATTAAGCTCATGAGTAATGTTGCTCCTGTGAGTAATGCTGCTAAGTCAACAGTAAAACATTCATGTGAATAAACCTACCTATGGTGAAGGGGTGCAACCTCATGCTCTCACCTTCTGCTGCAGAGTCACTGTGTTTCCACAGCTGCCGAGACAACCGACAAGGCACCAGTGGCTTTTATTAGATGCCTATAGTTACTGTTCCTTAACATAATATGACCTTCCTCAATGAAGCCTGAATCAAAAGGCCATTGATTTACTAGCTGTGAAGTGATGTTTCCTCACTGGCATCTAATAATTTATTTAAAATGTAGTTTTGCCAGGAAAATCTCTCATTATTTTAGATTCTCATCTCTGCTTTCAAAGGCGTTTTGGAAGCAAAAATGCAAAGAGAATATGTTTCATATCACTGATTAAGCAAGAATACCAGTTGCAGACTTTATTTTGTGTAGGTTTCATGCTTGTGACTACAGTATTTCACTGCTACTTGGGTACTGAATTTGGGAGAAAAATTGGAAGCTTTTATTCTGTATCACAAATCAGTTGCTGTATTTGGTAGTTTCCATTTCATGCATGATAATAATTATGTTGTTACAGCTGTTGTGAAGCTTCCTAGTAAAGGATCGTAATTTTCATGCTTTCTCTATTTTATAAAGGGTAAAAGAACTATGATGAGGGGAAAAAAAACCCAGCTGATAGCTTTTTTGTCAAGATGGTACAGTTTTGGGGGCAAGGATGATAAAAGAAAAATTAAACTTTCTTCTGATGATCCCCTGATAATTGGTAATAGAAAAAAAGACCAGAAGCATTCTGGGGTCGTGGATGGTGCAGAGAAAGAGTGGTTCTGAATGGAGTCACATAATTAGGGAAGCTGGCTTGAGGACAGGATAGATCAATATCTCCCAAACTTTAAAAATTCAGATCAACTAATCTGTGGACAAAACCCAACATTTTTTAAGAAAATAAATATACAAGGATCATCTTGTGCAGCTTACTCCAACAGGCTCTATTTATGACAACAAAACCTTTTTAGGAAGAGGGTTTGATACTGAGTACTCAGTAATTCCTTTTTCTTGTTTTCCTTGCTCTTTTTTTTTTTGTTTTGTTTTGTTTTGTTTTTTTGCCCCCCTCTTTTTGCTTCTGTTCCTGGGACTGTGTTCCTGTGTGATCTTACAAGAATTTTAGCAGTCATTTCGCAGACCTCCTGACACCTTCCAGACACTCAAGCAATCCATATACTACAGGCTGAGAAACTCAGGACAGGACAATCTCTCCAGGGTCCAACCAGCTTTATTTGCTATAACGCTGTGATCTTGCAAGCTCTTGGGTGTACAAGTAATTTAATGCAGGTGAGCAGGGAACTGACATAGGTAATTTTATGTTATTTTAGCTTAATTTAATTTTTCAGTTCATGACATATCTTGTTGAAAGCTGATTAACTGTGGTTTTGATTGACTGTTTTACCACTTTTTTTAACAGCAACGAAGATAACACCTCCAAATCATAATATTAACAAAACCTTCTTCTGCTACCTCTGACAAATTAGTGAATTTTTCCCGTGTTTTTCAGTCTTTTGGTTTTTTAATGTTATATCAGCTATGCGCACACACTCACACACGTATACATTTGTATATACCTACATACGTGTGTGTGCATAAAAAGGCTAGGAGAGTTGGGTTTGTTCAGCCTGAAGAAGAGAAGACTGAGAGGGGATCTCATCAACACGTACAAATATCTTAAGGGTGGATGTCACGAGGATGGAGCCAGACTCTCTGCAGTGGTGTCCAGCGACAGGACAAGGGGCAATGGGCACAAACT
>BOSO01023974.1:0-22748 GCA_018403395.1 Gorsachius goisagi | reverse complement strand
ACAATGAGGGTGGTAAAACACTGGAACAGGTTGCCCGGAAAGGTAGTGGAGGCCCCATCCCTGGAAACATTCAAGGCCAGGTTGGATGGGGCTCTGAGCAACCTGCTCTAGTTAGCGGTGTCCCTGCTCACTGCAGGGGGGTTGGACTAGATGACCTCTAGGGGTCCCTTCCAACCCAAAACATTCTATGATTCTATGATATGTCCATCTCTGTTGCCTGCAAGACAGCCCTTTCTGAGAATAAGGAACAGTTTTATAAATATACATGAGCACTGCTGCCTTGAACTAAATTATGTTTCCTTTGCCAAGTTTATATGAATTGCCTGAGTGCAGGTGGGTTGCAGGGGAGGGAGTAATCTCCCTGGTGGTAGCAACCACCTCAGTTTCTCACACATAAATTTTGTGGCAGAAGTTATCTTCTATATCAATGTCAGCAAAGTCTGACATCCATTCAATCCAGGCTGCCTTTACTTAGCAGCTGTGTGTCCCTCAGTGTGAGAAGAGATTTCTGTTATTTTGCAAATAAAGACACTTGGATTCATAATAACCTGAATACATCCTGACATGCACTGGCTGTCACTTGATTATGATAACTCTAGCCTTCCTCATTTCACGTTCATACTAGGATAATCCATGAAGTCGAGCATTGCTGCATGGCATGCTGAGGAACCAGGCTTCTCTATGTTGTTTCTCCACTTGCCCATAGTTTATTCTCTGATGTAGTCTATGCAAGTCTTTACGATTTCATGAGATTAAGCAACAATTTTAGGAGAGAGAAAGCTGGTTTTGTCTTCAAGTGAGTGCCTTTAGCTTTCATCTGTAATTTCTCTTGATTTGTAAGCAAAAGTCTGTTCCTAGCTTAAATAACTATTTTTTCCTTTGAACAGGTTTTTCCAGGCAAGTTTGAGCTGCCTGCACCAACCAGCACACACCTTTCCAGGCACTTCTGAGTCACTGCCCCATTAATCATCTGAAAACTTTATTCTCAAAAAGCTTCCAGTATTAAATGATAAGATTAACTGTATACCCAGCCACCATGAACAGGCATAGAAAACTGTAAATAACGGAGATTTTAAGGCAAAAAAAAAGGGGGAAAATGTATTAAAACAGTTATGTGAGGATACATTGGGGTCTGAGATGAAAGCCTTTGTGGGGCAAGTGCCCCACGGAAAGTACTCCCTCTGCTATATGCATGTTCCTTCCTGCAGCTTGCAACACTGCTGCACCTCTCCTGCATGCTTCTTGCATGGGCACCTCCCATCGTATTTTAGTATTTCTTTATGTTCCTGTTCAGAGGAACATGCTGTGTCCTTTTAAACAGCCGTAGGAGGCCTCCCTTCAGAATTTCTCAGATAAGAAGTTTGAAAACTATTTCAGAGGCTGGTAGGCAGTTTCTGGGTTTTTTGCCACTGAGGTTTACCTGGCTTTTGTTCTATATTTCATGCTAGTTATAAAATTAAGTAGGTTCGTGTATTGAATTAGAACTTGTGTAAATATGAAATGTATTCAATATTTTCTTCTAGTCACCATATAAACATGCTTAATAGTTGCTAAGATAGGAAGGGTGTTTTTTCCTTAAATTTATAAATGAATTTAATAAAAATTTGTGAAGGATGGAGACTGAGGGGGTAACTTCTTTAAGAGATGGAGTAACTTCCTAAAACAAAATTCTGTAGGGTCTTCAGGAAAAGAGTAAAAATATACCAGGCAAAAAGGAAACTGAGAGTTAATTTCCATTATATATTGATGTAATATACTGCCTTTTCACACCCCAGGGGTGGGGGGGGAAAAAAAAATCTGTTTGTACAAGCACACATTCTCAGTGAATGAGTGGAAATACTCAGAATCATAGCTACTCATTTATTGGAGTGGGTGATTGTTTTTTCATGGTTTTACTAAACATGTAACTGTTTTTCTAGCATCTTTTTGATGCCTGTGCTCCCGGGTAGCGGAAAAGCAAGACTTGCAGGAAGGGTGCTGCTGGGCACTCCGCCTCTGGGCATAGAAACATTCTGAGCACAGTACAGGTGTTGGAGTCAGCAGAAATAACCTGCTGTTTATGTATAGAATAAATACTGGACTATGTAAATATGTTCACTTGCTGTCTGGTCTGACTGATTCCCAGAGCTAATGTATGTAAACATCCTGCCCTATTGGTTATTTCCAGGATACTGAAGCCAAGGTAACTATTTATGTTAATATTAACTGCATGGAAAAGATCTGCAAACATATTAATGCTGGCAACATGATTAAAGGTTTTCCTTCTTTTCCTAAAGGTTTCTGTACTTCTACACCAGATGTAAAATATATTTACCATAATGTCTCTTAGCACAAACCGAGTGTTTCTTGAGGCATGCTGAAGAAAACATACCACCCTCTTCTACACTGAATTGTGTACTCTCTATTTTCTACTCAGCAGCCTAAAAATCTGGTCCTAGAGCAGCTCTAAGCCTGACCAGGGTCATATACTGTGATTAGACTCTTGCAGAATATTTGCATCCCCCAGCGACTACATGCTCTGGGAGCCCAGTGACGATGAAACACAGTGGAGCTGTAATACCTTCTTTGGTTTCTTGCCAAATACCTAGCTAGAGCTTCTGCCTCCAGCACCTCATATTTCTAGGGTTCTGCTATCCAAATTCTGGATGAAGCTCACATTGTTATGACCAAGATCAATTCCAGAATCAAGTAAGACAAATTAATCATAGACTTGTACAGTTGGGACAGGAATGGAAATGGAACATTTTCAATCTTAGGTTCAGAAAGAAGTCTTAGTTACACACTAAGTCTGTACCGCCTGCAGGTCGCTAGTCTATCCTGTAGAAATTTCTCTTTGTAAGCTAGTGCCTGTAGAAGGAGCAGAGCTTTCAGGGAGAACAGTGATCTTTATTTTGAGTTCCTGGTGATAATGAAGCCATCTATCTGTGGCAAGCTGTTGCAGTGATTAATTCCTTTGCTCTGAAAAATAAGCACTTATGTTTTCCATCTGATTTGTCTGGCTTTTGTCTGGCCACTGATTCTTCTTTTGTTTTTGTCTGCTCAAGCAGCAAGTCTTCTATTATGATTCTTTTTTCTTCTGTATAAGCATTTATGAATTTACAAGTTCTTTGCTCCTACCCCAACTGTTACTTGGATAAGCTAAATTAAAGCAGTGTCTTCTTGTGCTAGAAACATCACCCTTTTTAGCCTGCTAAAGAGAAAGTTGAGGAACTCATTCTATCAATTGCTTGCCTTCCAGTCCTTTAATCACTCTTGCAGCAATGATGACTTCAGGTTTTGGAGATACAGTAGGAAATGCTTTATATCACACCCTTGCTCCCACATACTGTTTGATAAAGATGGCAAAAGTGGGCAGGGAATAATTTTAAATAAAATCTCTACGGTAAACTGTTCAAAATTATACAAAAGCAACCTAATCCTTTTTTACTGTTTCCCTGTGCAAATCACTTCCCAGACTTCTGATAGACTTGGGGTTTGTCAGCCTCACCAGCTAGCCTCCTCAAAAGAAGTGGCAGGCAGGAAAAGCCAAATAGCAGACAATGAAAATCTGAAGTGAAGAGAACCCAGCCAATTTCCTCAATACATCAATGAAGGACCAGTGAGAGCAGACAGCAGCTGCACCAAGAATGCAGAAAAGCAAGTGGGAATCACTGACAGCCAGTGCTCTTTGGAGACTTCCCTTCTGCTGACTTGGTTACTTCATCTGAATTTGGAGCCTATTCAGTACTGGGATTCAGATCAACTTCCAAGTAGAAAAAAGGGTAAAACCACATCTGATCTGCCACAAGACAAGGCATCTGTAAGTTGCTAAACCATCCTTTAACTAGATGAAAATTGTTACAGGTTTATAGTAAAAAATGTGATGGGACAGGTGAAATATGTATTATAAAATGATAGCATATGTATGTTTTCATCATGTGTGTTATCTGATAACTAGAAATTTAAGGCATTTGGTCTTGTTTAGACTGTTTCAGACATGAAAAGCAAAGGCTGTGTTCCAAGAAGCTTGAATGTTGGAGTTTGAAAAAGTTACTTAAGGAATAAAAATCAGTTTTCTAAATGCCTACCAGGAAAAGGTCTTAGGTGCATCTCTTGGCTCACCTAGATTAGAAAGTGTGTATAGTTAAGGCAAACTAGCTGAAGTCTTTTTCTGAAGACTGCATTTTGTCCATGTGCTTCTAATTATGATGTGCGAACACTCTAGAGTGTGAACCTAGGTTAAATTCTATGACAGAGCCTCAATCGGTTACAACAGGAAAATTCTTAGGAGTCTGTTACACTCACTTGTATTTCAGTAATTCAAGGTAAATGGTGTGGGAACTTGTTAGAAACTGAAGTACAAGTTCACCAGCAGTATAAGACAAAATGCTTATAAAAACAGATGGACTGCTGTGGGGTTGTTATTCTGAGACTTGCACAGTTTGTAACCTGAAATGGAGACATTATCATTGATGGAGAAGGTCTTGGCAAAACTCCTGGCATAATGTTTGATAGAAGTAAAACCAGGATACCTTCATCACATAAATACATTCTCTGTATCTTTTGGTATACAGAACATGCTTGTCTAGACCGAAAGGAAGAATATATCCCAGAATAAAACTAAACAGAAAAATAATAGATCACTGTTTTTCTTTACATTTTATTTATATGAGAAATACAAGTTTGCTGGTACTTAGGAGGAGAAGGAAGCACTGGAAGGACTGCTGTTGATTGTTCAAACAGAACCTTTGATAACATAACTCTAGTTCCAGAGTAGTTGATAACAGTATCAACCCAGCAACCTTCTCCTGAATAGCAGTCCTGTGAAGGGCTGCTGCAGACAACAGCACCCAGGAAAGGAAGTATATAATGCAATATGCGCAAATGCCTACTAAGGGGAAAATCCTAGCTCTTTAGAAGTAACTGGTATAGCAAACTGCACCTGGAATCCCTTAGCTTGCCTGGGTGAATTCAGAACTATTAAATCTTGTTCATTCCTGTATTTTTATTTCTCTTTATTGTTTTCCAAGCAATAAATGAATACCACTCTGCTCACATAATCTCATATGTGATACAATACTGTCATCAAGCAAGGGAATGAAAGGCAGGAAGAGAAAAACCCTTTACCATTTGATTACAGCAATGCAAGAATGTTCCAATAGATCATTACCAGAGCAATGCCAGCATCTCTTTTCATAGTGGATTTCCCTAAACAAGTTTGAAGTAATGATATTCTTGCATAGAAAGCCAGGACTGTAAATGTGGTCATAAAGCCATTTATGCATATAGGCAATATAAACTAAATATGAAAAAAAATTCAGGCCAGGAGAAACATTTTAAGTACATATGACAAATATTAACCATAGCACACAGCATAACCACCACCACAATATCAATGACAGACACTAGTACAGAGCACTGATTTTAGAGTTGAAGTCTAAGTAGATGAGTTTTTACAAAAAGCTTAGTTCTAAAGGAAAACTAAGATTCCCAGGGCCAATAGATGAAATCTACAGTGCAAGACAAACTGTTCCACCTGGTGCTCTATATTTCTAAAGAGCATGCAGTGGACCACAAGCTGAGGCATTAGGGATTTGGTTTGTAATTTTAACCAGCTGATCTTTTTTTATGCAAGTGATATAAACAGAATAAAATGTGCCATTTCAACACAGGATCATTTTTAGATCATCATGATTTTCACCCTATTTACTGCTATGTATTTTTTTACTCTTTCCTTTTTCAGGATACCAATTTTAGAAACAAATGGTTGCAGGAGGTTCCCTTGAAGTTTGTTTTTTGGTTTGGTTTTGTCTGGAAGATATTTTGTTTCAAAAATCAGAAAAGCATTTTTCATTCTGAGCTCCAGACCTCATTAAATTAATAGCTTTTCCTGGTTCCAAAGATAGCAAATCTTTTCTGTGTTCATTTTCCTCTCATTTTATGGAGCTAGCCTGCTTTGCTAGGGAAATAATTTGACAGAGAGAAGGATGTCTTAGTTTCATTCATTGCTTGAGAAGTCAGTGCAAAAATAGCCTTTGAAAGATTAAATTTTTAAACAAAAAATGAAATTGTGGCACGCATTCTCTAATTGCTATTAGATGTGAAGGGAACAGGAAGTGTAGTAGCTGCATTTGACTATAATCACATCCCAGTGGAAGAACAGAAGCATCGTAGAATTTGAGACAGCCATTGGCTGTCTTACTAAAGCATATCCTAGCAATGTTTTTTTCCTCTTATTATTACGGACTCTACTGCAAGCCAGGAGAAAGGAGAAAGGGTACTCTTATGCTTACCTATAGATAACTATCAAATGAAGACTCATTCCTTACTTCTGCCCTCACTTGCCTTTTCCTTCCTATTGTCCTTTTGAGGTACAGTCATGAGCAAGAGAATAACAGGATTTAATAGGAATATAACTTCATCCATATCTTAACCAGCAATGTTTTGGCTCAATAAACCTATTGTATTTTCCTTGTCTTTGATAGCCACATATGCAGGTGAGGAGTAATTCAGGCTAGTCAGTGTTTTCTTCTCCAGCATTTTGTTATTCTGATGTAACTACATTATTATGGAGTTTGTGATGAATGAAGTATCTCTACTATGTATGTAGTAACTGGTAACTCAGCAGTAACAGCAACATTAGTTCATAGAGTGCAAGCTTATTTGATACTTTTTTTTATCCATGTATACCATACAAACTAATGATTCTTTATACAAATATGATTAGTCAAGTCTCTCCAGATAACTTATTATTGCTATTTAATGGTGTAACAATATAGGGACTTTTTTTTCCAGGATATACTAGTTGGCAGCAGTTATATCATAGTATCACCTGGACTCCATGACAAATCCCTGCTCATATGTTGATATCTCACAATGCACTTTGTGATACCATATGTGAAACCTGTGCTACCTTATGCTAGAAGTTCTTTTATAAAAGGGGCACTTAAAAGCATTAGAAAAGTTCAATGGAAAACGTGAACCAAATGTTCATAGGTTTAAACCCATGAGAAACTTAGGTGGATGGCCAATTCAGGGATAAAGTGCTGTAGTTAGCTAGATCATATACAATCTAAAACACACACAAACTACATTCAACATCTTTCATGCTTTATAAGCAGGGGAAAAAAAGAAAATGTAAATTTACATGCTGTGACTTCACAGAAGTTTAGCTGGTTAGTTTGCACTATCCTAAGAGTCCCTAAAAATAAACTGAAAATGTTTTAAACTACTTCTGGCAAATAGAATGGCAGGAAAACTATTGTTTCCAAATGTGCATTGAAACGAATGAGTAAACATGAGGCTCCTCTATAAGAGAAAGGGTCTTAACAGAGGAACTTACTGAACTCTGACTGAAGTTGTATAGGAGTGACAGAGTGAGCCTTGCTAGCTTAACAAGATTTTATCTGTCAGTACAAAGGCAGCACCTCTTAACTTCAGAACATGTTTCAAAATTCAGCTAATACACATCTAACCACTTATTTCAGTGCAAACTTACTGAAAAGACAATACAGATAGAGATTAATACAGGTCTGTTTCCTCCTGTGCTACTTCTGCTTTGTATAATACAAAAACAAAGGCAGAACAAATGTTTGAGTTCACTGTCTGACCCACTCCAAAATATCAGGCTGTTTCTGACCACAACCAGGCCAAAATTCCAGTTAAAGATGTGGAAATGTATTTATCAAAATGGAGAGGAAAAACTTGGAACTTAGATGTCAAAAATCTTAAGTTTTAGTTAATTTAGGGCTCTTCCCTTGCTGCTACAAAATGAAAGTGGAAATACTTAAGTCTTCTCCTTCCTCTAAAACAGATAAAAAGGTCCACAAACAGCAGCAAATTTATCTGCACTCTTTCCAAAGTTAGTTGACTGGTTTAAAAAAAAAAAAAGTCATTAATGTACTATTTCTGTATTGGGAAATGGCCAGGGAATATCATCTATAAATGTAAAATAGAAAAAAAAATACCATCTAAGATATCTTTCCCTACTTTAAACATGTAAGTTGCAAAAGAAAATAATCAGTGTGCAATTATGCACAGATGTTGCATGGTTCCTTGTAAAACCCTGTTGTCCTGTCAGTCTGCCTGTCTGAATGAGCTCTTCTCAGGCCACAGGAAATTCAAATGCACCATGTGAGGACAGGTAATACAGGTACACCTTTTGAGGAGGTGCTTATTCAGGAAAGATGTAAACGCTGGAGATTTCTATGCCTTTCAGGTGCAACAAAGATAATACACAGCTGCCAACTCTTAGTGAATCTTACCTTGGCCAGTTGTGCTTCGAGTTTGTTCTTTGCATCAGCTACTTCAGCAATACGATTGTTAAAGGCTGTGTTGGTACTGATGAAATGATTCCACATCACCACAGATGTGCTCTCCAGTCCAACCTCTGCATCCTCTCTGAGCTTGACAGAGTTGGCCCTTGCATGTTGAGAGCACCTGATATTGTCTTCACTGAATTTAGCCCATGTTGTAGGAACTGAAACACTAGCAAGAAATTTTAAAAAGGGGAAAATAAGAAAAGTAAAAGTTTAAGCAAGTTATTTTCCATTCAGTGATAATTACACCATGGAAACTATGTAATTACATCAGGTGATTCTATGGGTTTCATACCTACTTTTTTTTTTTCTTTTTTTTCCCCCTCTAGAAACCAAAGATTGGGCAATAACAAGTGAAGATTTTGGATAGCTGTGGTTCAACGGAGTCTCTATGGCTTGCTTGAATATTGTAGCTGCTAACTAAAGGTCTTAGCAGCCCTGGCATCAACTCCAATAGTAAGCAGTTTTATGTTTTGCTGTATACAGAATGACCTTTTCTTTCATACTTTATTGATGCTTAAAAATGGTTCTTCAGGATCAGGTATTAATGTAAACAATGCAGCTTCTTCCTGTCTTTAGCAGATTAGGTGATTCTCTGAGTTCATACCTGCTGTATTTTCAACTGAAATCTGACACATTTCTGTGTCAAGGTTCAGAGTGCTTATGGCCTTAGTGGATTATTAGATTATTTAGCATGATCTCCTGTACATTGCAAATTAGATTCAAATACTATCTACTTTTGTGAATCCAAATATTTATCCTGGGGAAACAGAGTTGTGCATCACCAACCACCAGAGAACGTGAGAGGCCAACCTAGTTTAGGGAAAATGAGCAAGAAACCAAGGGAGAAAGACTTGTTACACAGCTCCTCAGACAGCTCTGGGCCACTATCAGAGCAGCCCTACCTCATGAGATATGTATGACCCATATAAAATAAAGCATGTGGCTCAGACATCCTCGTAGCCTTCATCATCAGAAGGAATGATAGCAGGAAAATGGATAAGGTACTGACCTAGGAGTAAGGAGAACTGGAATTTTCTCCCAGCCCCAACACTGTCCTTCTGTTTCATTTGGATAAATATCTCCATTCTATTCCTTCTGTGTCTTAAAGTGAACACCTCTGCTTTAACTTACACAGCTGTTAAACAGTTAAATTTAGTAATATCTACAAGACAAGGAGAAATGGCTCTGCTATAGAAAAACCTCTGAATATATAGGGAAAGACTGAATATAGGGCTTCGGCATTGAAAAATGCCACCCAGGAATGTTCCTGCTGCAATGTGCTGTACATAAACAAACTTGGGATGCTTGGGTTTGTGTCCAAGCTTTGCAGATGGCCTTCATTACCATAATTAACATAATTATGAAAATAAAACCCAGCCTCAGGTCTTTCCAAACTGGGAGTCTGTGGCGCTCTAAACTTGCAGCCTGAGGCCCCAGCTTGAAAAATGGTGCAGCACAAGCTACTGTCTTTGGAGTTAAATTCACCACCCTTCTTTAATGTATTGCTTAGCCTTCTAGGTCACTTCTTGCTTCACCCAGAAATATTTAGTGTATTTTATGAAAAAGTACAGATATTCTACTTGCCAAACTGAAACACTGAGACAAACTTCCACCTGCATTTAGACTTCTTTCTCCACACAAACTTCCTTCTAAGAATTATGCCTGTATGTTAAACTCTGCAGGGACTGAACTTGATTTCACATTTCCTTAAATTTTAATTGGGCACTGAGAACAAATATTAAGGAACACAAAAGAAAAAGCTAATTTTGTCAGTGCTCATTTCTGCAGGGGCCCTTTTTTCAGGTTTTCATAGGGTATTCCTCCCTCTCCAAACTGAAGTACTGATCTTTAAACCACTTAGAATTCCTTAGTGCCACACATTTATTTAGGCAGTTTCAGATAACCAACATGATACCATAGTAAAATCAGTGTACTAAAACAAGAGCAGATGTTACTTACAGCTACTGACCCAGACAATCTCAGTATACTTTCTGCAGGGTAATTGGTTTTGGTTTGTGGGGTTTTTTTTTCCCCCTCTTCTCTATGGTCTGACAATTATATTCATATTCTTATCAGAAAATTAAACTTCCAAGTAGGCTTCCATCTTGATTATCTGAAATACTTAGTACTTAATCTGTTCTTTAATGTTGCTTTTTCAGACTAATTTTTCCGGCTGCCTCTGTTGAGGCAGAAAACACCTGCTCTGCTCCTGAGTGCTGCAGGTATGTCTTAGTCTGCCAAATGGTTTCAGGAACATATTAATGAAAAATAGCATTTCTTTGGATAATGGTTGGTGAGAAAGGAAAAGGGCTGTAAAAGTTACCCACATGAATCTGCTTCTTACCAGTGCTGACAAGAATAATTTTATTCATTGCTAATCCTAAAAGTAGATAGTGTTACTGAGGTCAGCAGAATGCCTGCCAAGTTTCCTTCGTATATGCCCTCATTTCAGTAGTGAATGAGGTGATCTTTTAAAGAAAAACAGAACATAAGTAAACAAATAAAACTGAATTTTTTTTTCTCCTTCCAACAAGACAGAGTCGTTATCATTTGACATTGTGGAGTGCATTCACTATTCAAATATTGCTGTGTTTAAAGAGTGATGGGGAAACTAACAAGCCATTAGCACAAAAACACTGCCCTCTATTGCAAGCTGCTTTTCTTCTGCTATTGCTTTTGGATTGGATGCAAGTCTCGATGAGGCCACTACTAAAAACAGTTTTAGAACTGTATACAGTTGGGACATTTTAGTTCAGAAATTTTAGTTCAGTCTGTAATGCTAAAGCTTTGCCAAATCTTTTTGATCATCCTGTTTAATAGATATCTCTGTATAGCTTGATGGCTTAATTTCTAAATAACCCAAGCTATTTTTACAGAAAATTTATACAGTCCTTGGTGTACACTTGCATGCTGTTTACCACATTACATGTAACTGCATGTTTAGCTGAATTTTAATTTGATTGGATGAGGTTTTGAAACCCGAAGGCCACAGAGCAGTATAAATCAAAACCAAAGGGAGACATCTGCAGAAAGGAGTTTGAGGGCAAGGAGTCAGCTGCAACACAGTTGTAAATTATCATCCTCGCTCAAAAACACAGCTCACTGCACATCAGTGCTGTAGGTGCTGCAGACTGCTAGCTTCTGCCTGGCCTCCAACAATGGCAGCTGTTAGGAGGCAGGCGATATGAGGATGATGGAGGGTTTCACACCAAGGAAAGTTAGGGCCATATGGAGAGAGAAGACACTTCTTTCTGTACCGCTTCTAGGGCTTGTGCTGTAACCAGGCTCTTACAGCAGGGAAAGAGAAGGCTCCAATAGCCACTCATACTCACGTCCCATCTGCTTTCTCCACTCCATGGTAAAAGCTGATGCTGTCCGATGTGTTCCTCAGGTTAAAGCACTTCTCATCAATAAAATGGGCTGAGTTTTTGTCAGAAAGATCCTGCTCCAGGGCATGTTGTGCATCTCTGTTGATGCTGTGAAGGGGAAATAATTACCTTAATCTGAACCACCTTTAATGCTGTTGTGCTAAACAGTTAATTGCTTTCATTAGCTTCCTACAGTCCTTCATTTTATAGTTTGTTGGTATTTACAGTTGCTTGAAAATGCTTGGTGCTGTAATTTAGCTAGAGGGAGCTGCTGTACCATTCATCCCTTTTAGCCTCTAGTGAGTATGCCTCAAAGAATTGCATTTAACCCACTGCATTTACTAATGTTTGTCATTTTGATGACAGATAACCACAGAGGTGAAAAACAACAAGTAGTTATGTGGCATGAGGGAAAGCCTCAGAGCAAAAGGGAGGAGGTTTTCAGTGATAACCTTCATGCGAGCAAAGCTGTAAGTGAGAAAGAGAAGGGCAGACCAGAGTTGTGGTTTCCCTTCTCTCCTGATTTCAGGAACAAATTCACTTAGCATTATTCAAATTGTACATCACTGGAAAATCTGTTTAAATATTTCTGTGCATCTTGCTCACGAGGAGGGAAATATGTTGCTCCATCTCTGCTTTCTTACCCACAGGAATTTTTGGAGTAATTTAATCTCCTTTGGCTCTTCCAAAAGGGGAGAAGGCCTGGCAGACCTTGGGCTAGAATGGGCATAATATGGTTGAAGAAGGTATCAAAGTCTTGCTTTACAGTTCATCGGGGAGACAGCAGACACATTGACATTTTTTGCAAATATTGCTGTTTCCATCATGTACTTGTCAATTGGCGTTATTGTCAGTTTATCTGATGTGGTAACAGAACTGAGTCAAAGGTAACCAGAACTGGCCTAAAGAGCTAGACAGAGTTCATGCCACCAAACATTAACTTAGCTTTTATCTGATCAGATACTCGATATATTACAGTACTGGGATGAGCTGCAAAAGTGTGTCTACCCTGACTCAGGTGAGTCCCGACTGCCATTAGTAAGAGCATTTATAAAAACTACTTATGTCTTTTTCTCCTATTAACCAAGAACTGTACAATTTTGTCTTCCATGTGAGTACTTGAACTTTCTTTTGAGAATCATGCTGTGTCATAGAAACATGACTTTACATGGAACTGATACAAATTTTTAGTTAACAGAACACTGTATTCAGAATTGTTTTATGTAATTAAATGGTAAAACTTAAATACAATTTGCCTTTACTGGGATATCGTGTATTCAAGGAAATAAATTCTAAAGCCTCCTGTAAAAAAGTATATAAATATACATAGAAAGAATTTAAGTCCATTCCATAGCTCATCTCATTCTTTATGAAGTGCTTAGATTCCCATTTCTTTTGTCAATAATATTTTTCCTTTGAATTTAGTTTTGTAATAAAAAAAAATAAAATTCCCTTTGAACTTAACGCCTAAGTGCCACATAGCAACACTAGCACAACTAAGCTATAATTTTGGTGTCACTAATTTTAATGAAGGATTTCAGATTAATTGTGATTTCAAAAATTCAGTCACAGTCATCTTTAAATGGTATTATTCTTCTGCAGTTTAACATACAAATTCTATCATTGGTAAGAACTAGAAGTGGAGGGTAATGAGCATCTTTAAAACAGGAATTAAATATAAAGTCTTACCCCAACTGTTGACTGATTTTCTGTGCCAATTTTGTCAATATTCCTTGACAGTCCTTGAATACATCAACTTCCTACAGTGGAAAATATACAGCGTGAGTGCTTTCACCAAACTACTTTTGTTTTAGTGAATCTACCCTTTTTATTCTGCATTCTAGATGTTGCAATCCTATCTCAAATGCAATGCAAGTCAAGAAAGGATGTGGTTTGGTCCCTCTCTTCCTCAGCGCTACAAAGTTGTATCTTTGACTTGGTTTTGTATGGCTTTATATTATATCAAACATGTTAGTAGATTTTTTTGGATTAAGTCATTCTAATAAAGTCAAATTTTGCTTGGCTTAAGTATAATGAAGATACTTAAAACATGAACCTGCCCTCTCTTAACTACTACATTTTATGGTCCCTCAAACAATATTATGGTGTTCCAGCCTCTTTCCTTTTTGAAAACTCTGTTTTAGCCCAATGTACCGTCTTACCTAAGTGTGTACAGTTTTGTGAGTTTTGAAACAGGGCATAGAGTGTTTTAAATTATTTGGAAGTCATTAAGACACCGCAAATTTAAAAATACAGGCTCTGTCTCTGTACTTGTACAGTATGTGTAGGAGTGGCAGCAACTTCAGAACTAGCTTTCCTGTCAATACAAAATGAACCTTTGTTGTCCTTTAGTGTCACTATCTAGCTTCCTTCATAGTCAGAGCAGTGCTTGGGGCGATCAGACAAATAGCCTTTCTTTTTCATTTTGAAAAAAAAGGGGTTTCCATCTGTTCACGTGGAACATTTAGCAGTATGGGCCTGTGCAAACCTCGTGAAATTCAACAAGGCCAAGTGCAAGGTCGTGCACATGCGTCAGGGCAATCCCAAGCAACATACAGGCTGGGCAGAGAATGGATTGAGAGCAGCCCTGAGGAGAAGGACCATTCCCAAGACACCTAGTTTTACCAAATCTCTTCCTCTTTTTCCCCCCACCTCAGTCCTCCAAATGAATGAAAGGGAGAAGTTATTATAATGTTTTTAGCCTGATCAATATTTAATTGGATTTTAGTTATTTCCATAGTTTGAAAAATAAACTAGTAAGTCTGATCTTACCTTTATGAGGTTCTTTTCCACATCATCGTGAACTAAGTCTATGCCCTTCCGCTTCTCACGGTGGTACAAGCATTCTAGGGCTATCTGCAAGCAAACCAAGGAACATTTGCAATAGGCTCAGTATGGCATTGTAGAGTGAAACCTTGAACTTTGCTGAAGGGGCTGCTGAGCTGATGTGTCAAGTAATGACCATTTACCAAGGGTGGAACAGAATAGGAGGTGGCTTCATTGCCGCTCACCTGATCCATTTTGGTGGCTCGTTCCTAATTACCTGTTAATACATTTAAGGATTAGCTGCCACCATAGCTGCCATTTGATTAGCTGCTTGTTAATGTGCAGCAAGGCCTACATCTCAACATGCCCAAGCTTTGTTGTAAATTGTGTGTGTAGAACACACTCAGACATAGCAAAATCCTTTAATCTCATCTCCCCTCATCCTCACTTACCCAGTGCCAAACTTTGCCAGCAGGTTAACTTTACTCTTAATGTCTCATCCACTTATTTAGAACCATGCCAATAAATGAAACAGCATTAGCTGGTACAAAGTCTTTCAGCAGAAAATGTGCCCTGAATAGAAAGCATCCTCAGCCTCCCACTCTGAATCAGTACAGATACAGACAACTAAAAAAGTCATTACTGAATACCAAATTTTGGGTTTCTATTTGTACTTGCCTAGAAACTTTTCTGATAGACATAGCTTCCATCAGCAATACTCCAGGTCTTTATGAGAGAACTTTGACTCTAGTTTTTGCATACTTTGAATTTTTGCTAGCATCATTCATTGACTATTATATGACTGTGGCTTTTTCTGTTGCAATTAATTTGCCTTTAAGATTCTGGAGAGCTTAAAAATGTAACACAAATGATAGGCCATTCTAAGTGAAAATATTATTTTCACCAAGCAATAGCAGAAAGTTCAGAGCTAGATAAGAATATCAGGATATTCTGGCTTAGAGGGCCATCTTCTGCTCTCCTGTAAATCTACTGAACTGACCCGCCAGTGCCTGAGAGAGACTCAGCCTCCTGGAGCCTCGAGCAGAAAGGAAGAAAAAAAGGGCATAGAAGTGTCTTGGTAGGTTCCTTTGTGGACTTTCATATATAAAGCCCGTGGTGGCCAGGTTTCCTTCTTTCTGAAGGTAATGTTTCACCAAGATCTGTATTGATGAGAACAGTAAAAGTCATACTAATATTCAACAGAGATGAAGCCATTTTCTTTATCCATTCTACAGTGCAGTCATGAAATCACTACCTATGTCAAACCTACTTTCAGTGGTCCTTCCATTTCATCTGCTGCACATTCGAGCCGCTTCTTTGCTGTTTCCAAGTCTTGGGTCTCTTTCAGCAGACACTCTAGCTCATAGCTGAGCTCAGATCTCCAGAAATCAATGTTAGAGATCCTCTCTCCCAGGTTTCTTCTACTGTCTTCTTGCATCTGATAGGTCAGTTGATC
Organism: Gorsachius goisagi; assembly: GCA_018403395.1. NCBI lineage: Eukaryota > Metazoa > Chordata > Aves > Pelecaniformes > Ardeidae > Gorsachius > Gorsachius goisagi. Next base: position 6,858 of record BOSO01023974.1, on the reverse strand, counting down.
CTTATCTTGCATCAGTCTCATTGAATCAGTGTTCAGTCTATCAGCATAGTACCTGAAGGCTTCAGAGCCTTTTAATTGAACCATGTTCGCATGGTGCCAGTCACGAGGGCTGTAGCGGGCATGCAGGGCAGAGTGTGATGCAGGCAGAATAGTGGGCAGCCGCCCAGTGGGATTAAATTGCTTGTCAGAGCTGGGAGGGACCGAAACCACTTTGTGAAGCAGACTGGGCCTCCAGGAGCTGAGGTAGCGGTAGCCTGGTAGGTAGTAGTACTGATAGGTGTCCTTGGTGGTGCTGGTGGGAGCTAGGTCCGGGAACAGGCAGCTCTTCTTTGTGCCGCAGTAACTGGCTAGCTGTGTGGTCCCCAGAAACTCCATCCTGCACTGGGCTCAGGCAGCTGCCCTCAGGCTGCCCGGCATCCACAGCCGCTCTGAGCAGCCCTGGCACCTCTGCTACCCTCTCAGGGCTGTGCAGTGCTTTGTGACACAGTGGAGGTGTCACGAAGTTCCAAGGGCTGTTCTGCCTGCCACCAGGCTGAAACCCACCTGGGTTCCAGCATTCCAGGGGTTCTCCGTTTGTACCCCCTGTCCTGGGGCACGTTGTTTTTCCTGCAAAAAAGCAGTGCTTTCCCCCACAGAACAGCGCTGTGCATGTTGGGACTCACAGGTCCCACGATGTGAGAGTATTTGGTTATAGCGCAGAGGGATTTGCCGAAGGGTTGCTCTGGATGGGTCTGTAGGTTTACCTTCAGTGAGCTTGCCTTGAGCAAAATGAAATAAAAGTTTTAGTTCAGAGTGCTTCACCTATGTCAGTTAGGGGCTGCAGGGAACTGCATCATGGAGACGACAAGCATTCTGAACCGAAACATAGACTCTGGGAGTCATCTCTAATGACAGTCTAGTGATCTCTGCAGAGTTTGGGAAAAAAAAAAAAAAAACTATCTTGGGCTTTGCTTTTCCCCTCAACTGTATTCATTTTCCATAAAAAGTATAAAAGAAGGGAGAGACCTTCCTCTGATGAGGATTTTTCTCCAGTTTAAAATGTAGACTAACTTCTCAGATAACTGTTCTAATTTTTTCTTTCAGCATTCTGGCCTCTCTGGCAAAAAAACTGTTTCTGAAAGCCAGTGCTCTAAAATTGCACTATGACCCTATCTTCCGTGCCAAGAATTTTGAACATAATTATTTGTCATAAGGCACTGTATTTCACTATCCTAAGGGTACTTAAATCAGCACAGATTTCTTCTAGGTTGAATGCAAGACAATTGCCATAATTTCTTCTTCTCCAGATACATAATTATGAAACAGCTTGTTAACCTTTTTTTCAACCTGGGGAAATAAAATATATATGTATATATATGCATTACATTACAGCATATTTTGTCTCAGAAAGCTAGCATGACATTACACCCCAGCTAAAAAAATTAGAGGTAATTTTAAATAAATTATCATTGTAGTTAAATTTATCTTCTCATGATGTTTAAAATATATACAAATGGAAGTGCTAACTGTAGGGCGGTGAGGTGGACAGGCACCAGACAGGGTTGTATAAATGCAAATGCTCACGCACACAAAAAACCTTTCCTCTTGCAATAACCGATGGAACTAATTCTCAGCAGCTGCCTAGGAGGGTAAAGTTATTCCTGAGCATGAGAGATTGCATGAGTGCAGGTGGAGTTCACCACTGAGTTCAGCCTGAGTCAAACACTATATAAAGCCTATTTTTTGCCCAGATGCGCCTGCACGAACAGCCCTCGGTGGCCCGGAGGAAGGGATTGCTGAGATTTACCTTTCCTTTTTGGTGCTTTTTGTGGGGAATGTTCTATATAACCTCAGGAACAGCAACTGATCTGTTGGCCCCAAAAGAAAAATGTTTGAACACATACCTCGGTTTAAAATGTGGGAAGTCATGCTGACATTAGTGAATCTAATCCACATGTTTGAAAGGAAGTGTAGGCCTAAAGTGCTGTACCGAGCTGTGGTCTAAAGCAGAGCCAAATTTTTCATAGGGAAGGTGCAGTATAAATTTCTCAGATACATCTTACTGGCCAGTTCCTCCCAACTCAGGCACTTGAATTTGTTTAAACATTTGGATCCACTTCCACATAGCATTGTTTTCATTAGTTTCCCATAGAAGATAATTACAGAGCAGTATGTACAGAAGTTGTGCAAGTATCAAGTGGTGATGAGCTTTTACCTGAGGTAAGTATACTTGAAATGGAAAATGGGCAATAGCCTATTTATTAATGTCTGACAGAGACTGAACTCCTCAAATACATTAACTAAAGGTATTTCAAGATTTTTTTTCTAGGTTTTTTTTGAAGGTGAACAGTTATTCAGAAGTTTTTGTGTTTGTTTTTGTTGGGTTTTTTCCCCAGAATGTTCTTTCTAAAAAGGTTGCGGTTGTCGAAGTGGGGAGTGTTCAGAAAAACGTAACTGCAGTATTTTTTTTTTTGCAGATTAAACACCAGGATGTGCTGGTATCTTTCCAAATATTACCAGATACTCTTCTCTATATGTTGTGTTACCAAGGTGGGGACTGTCTTAAATATTAAACACTTGTATGTTAAAAAAAATTAGGTTTGGGGACTAATCAGTTAGAAATGGAAATACTTGAGATTCCTGACTCTGCTCAAATCAGAAAATACTCTTTTTACAGCACCCTCAACCCAAGCAATAGAAGAGCAGGAAATGTGCTGGTTCACTCACAGTTCCTGCAAAACCACGGCCCCAGCCTTTCTCCCAAGCTGGAGTTACCATCAGTGGGTTTTTCACTAGAATTCATGGGCCCTGCCTGCGGAGCAGTCAGTCTGTCGCAGGGGAGGTAATGCTCACAAGAGGGTCTGCTGTTGCAAGGCTCATACCTGTTATATGCATCTCCAGGAGAAAAACTGAAAACTTCTTTAAAGGGCATGAACGGATTGTGTGCGTTTTTCCAAAGCAAAGTGGTTGCACTATTGAATGCCTTTTTCTGAATGCCTAAGTTTTACTTGTCCAACAGCCGTTCAGATAGATGGCTGTTGCTGCATCTGCAGCAGTTGGGAGTCCGCCCTGTTTTAACCATAGCTATATTCTGAGAATTTTAAACCTAGGTAATGGGAAAATGAAGGGAAGTTTGTCAAAGATCCTGGAAAAACATCCTCCTAAGCCTAAATACGGTTCTGTGATTTAGTGCTACGGTTCTATGTAGATTGGAAGCGTTTTGAGGCAGGAATTATGTCTTTTGCTGCATGTTGGTAAGGTGTCCCCTGGTGGGGATGCTCAGTTGGTCTCTTTAGGTGATTCAGTTTTACAGTTGCAGTTTACAGACACAGCTTTTAGTCAGGTGTGTTGTCAGTTTGTGCTGGGCTGATGAACAGTACCAGGAATAATCACCAGTGTTTGCAAGCTGTAATTCAGGTCTCTGGCTGGGATGCTACAAATGAAGAGAGGGCAAGGCTGTGCTTGGGAGCAGCCATGGGAGGGATGGAAAGGGAACAGTGTTTGGGATAAGGTGGCCAGTAATAAGGTCCAGATTACGTCACAGGCTGGCGCATGCTTCCTTGGTTTGGAAAATTAATTCATTATTAATTTATGTCATTAATTTTTACATACCAAATAGACTGGCTATCTGATTGCTCAGAAGTTGATTGGCCAAGTTAAGGCAGAACAATCTTCCAAATGAGTATACCCACTGAATTAATAGAAATTGTCTGCCAGCAAGGTACAGAAATCAATATATTCAAAATTGCTACAAACTATAGCAATGGTATGATTTTACTGAGGTGATACGTACTCTCCTGGGTATAAAACTTATGAGACAGAGCAGTAAAGTGCATTAATCTGTAACGCTTGCCTTGAGAGTGGTGCAGCAGAAAGAGGTTTGTGGCAACTGCTGCCAGCTGCTGCTCTCTACTGCGGTTCCAGGGGAGAGATGCTGGTGTAGCTCCAAAAGCATCCTGCTGTCAGCCACGGATCTAACGCCGCTCATCTACTGGAGCCCGGTGCGCTGTCCCGGCTGCCTGCCTACAAGCTGCTTGCCAATGTCGGTGCTCGCGGCCTGCAGAAGAGCGGCCGGGCTAGGCCCCAAGGCTGCCTTCCCACAGCACCCGCCGCCCTCGCCCCCTCCTACCCTGCCCGGGTCGGCCGCCGGTAGCCAGCTGTGGGGCCGCCCCGCCTCCCCCGGCCCCGCCCTCCGACGCCCAGGCCTCCGTCCCGCCCTGGCGGCAGCGGGCAGCTGAGGTTCCCTTTCCTAGCCCAGCCTCTCTCGCGCCGGCGGAGGTGACGCAGCGGCGCGGCCATGGCGGAGGGGCTGCGGCCGGAGGGTGAGGCTGTGGGGCAGGCGGGCGGGCTGCGGCTGCCAGCGGCGCTCGTGCTCCAGCTCTCGTTGTCTGTTGCAGACTGCCCGGGGACCGGCAGCGCCCAGGCGGGCAGGGCCGCCGCCTGCCAGGGATGCCCCAACCAGAGGCTCTGCGCCGCCGGCGCCGCGGCTCCGGACCCGGGTGAGGGAGGCCCTGAGGGGGCGGGCGCTGAGACGCCGGGCAGGGGCTGGGGGGAGCGGGGCCAGGCGGGGGCTGACCCTACCTGTGTCGCCCCACAGCGGAGGCGGCGGAGCTGAGGGAGCGGCTGCGCTCGGTGAAGCACACGGTCCTGGTGCTCTCCGGGAAGGGCGGCGTGGGGAAGAGCACCTTCAGCGCCCTCCTGGCGCACGGTCTGGCGGCGGACGAGGCCAAGCAGGTGGGCGGCGGGGCGGGCGGCCGCTGCCGTTTTGAGGCGGGAGGCGGAGGAGCTGGCTGGGACGAGCAGAGGCCTGGGGTAGCCAGCGGAGCTGGGGCAGCGCTGGTCACGTCCCCCTTCTCCTTAAGGATGTGAACTCGTGATGATGGCGTTTGCATTGCATGGTTTGGGCCTTGGGAACAGACCTGCGTGCGCTTGTTTCCAGCGGGGTGGGTCGGCTGGTTTTTGTTCCAGGTTGCTCTGCTGGACATAGACATCTGTGGGCCATCAATCCCTAAAATGATGGGTCTCGAAGGAGAACAGGTGAGTGAATGCTGCCACGTGGTGTTAAAGGATGTCTGCTCAACTCTTCATTAACGGTCTAGGGTTTTGTAGACTTAAAGCTTCTGAAAGGACTGCTTATTGGGAAACGCCTGTGGCAGTGGGTAGGGAAATACAGAAGGTGAGGTGGAGAAGTAAAGCGTAATTTAGTTTGTGAAAGATCTTTCCGGATGACTGGTTCTGAAAACCAGTATTTGCTCCCTATTGGCCACATATTTGTGACTACTTAAAACTTGAGTAATGTTAGCATGATGTTCTTTTATCAGCCCTAGAATATTTTATATAAATGTATAAAGTCATGGGTAAATTTCTTGCAAAAGGGTTCAACAGTTACTGTTCACTTATTAATGGAAATCTGGCCCTTCTGCAGTTGTTAACTTAGCTGCTGGAATAAAGCGGTAGTGTACCTACAGGCAGGGTATCTGCCTGCCCAGCTTTGACTTACATTTGTGTCTTATATAACACCTGTATTTGTTTTTAATGTGACTTTATGTATCACTGCAATTTTCAGGTTCATCAGAGTGGATCTGGATGGTCTCCAGTGGTGAGTATCTTGCACCCAAGAAGAAACTCATTAGTCTTTAGAAAATCCAGGGAAGGTTTTGCAGTAGTGTTGGTTCACCTTTAGTGTGTATGCTGTTAAAAAGGCAGCGTGATGCTGAAAGGGAAAAAGCTGCCTTTATCCTTACACTGTCTCCGGTGATTCCATAAACCACTGTAAATCTTACTATAACTGGACTGTTTTCAGTCTATGAATGATGTTGGTGAGCATTGCACAAAAATTGTAGTTCTTGGTGCCCTTTGATAAAAGAGAAGCATAAAGTTCTCTGCCTGCCTTTTCTTCATGTCTCCCCCCCCCCCCACCCCAAACTGCTTTTTCTATAAAATTCAGGTTTACAATTGGTTTCTCTACTCTTTCTTTATGCTCTACTGAGATTCTCTACTTCTCTTTAGTATGTCGAAGAAAACTTAGGTGTCATGTCTGTGGGGTTCTTGCTTAGTAGTCCTGATGATGCTGTCATCTGGAGAGGACCAAAAAAAAATGGTATGTATCGAGTGTTTTCAACAACTTATGTACTTGAAATATTTAGTATAGTGAGCTTGTTTAATTAGTAATGTAAATATAGTATGGTAAGCTATAGGAAAAAATGAGTGAATGGTTACTTATTTTCTTTAGTCAAACATACACATTTGATGAAGTTAGAAGGTGAAACGATATATTGGTTTTCGTTCTGCAACATTCTTATCCTTTCTTTTAGGGTTGATCAAACAATTTCTTCATGACGTGGACTGGGGTGAAATCGACTACCTGATTGTGGATACACCTCCGGGAACATCAGATGAACACTTGTCTATCGTACAGTATCTCAGTGCAACACGCATAGATGGTGCTGTTATAATCACTACCCCGCAGGTATGAGAACTTGATTTCCTTTGATAGAAGCATCATGGCAGTGAAAGCCAATCCTTGGTTTAGAGCATTTAGAGGATTTAACTTCAGAGAAATGACTACAGAATTCAAGGGATTCTTGTTTTGTGCCTTCAGCTGGCTGGTTTAAGAGTTAGATAGGTGTCTCGGTGGGATCTGAGTGGGTCGCTACACCACTGAACAGTTCACAAGCAAAAGCATTGTGGTGAAGGGAAACACAGTAGTTCCCTTCCTTCTTCAAGATCAGGGTTCACATCACTGCAAAATTGTAATTTACTCGCTGATGGCTTAATGTTCAGAAGTCAGAAGTTTAGTTTTTAAGTGATAAGATGTGCACCATTTGACATCACATGAAGTTGTTGCAGACGGATTGAGAGGAGAGGCAAAAATAGTAT